>JALLAZ010000979.1:0-10931 GCA_036939755.1 Stephanodiscus triporus | reverse complement strand
GTTTGAGGACCAAAAATGAACCCACATCACGGTAGGAGCCAGTATTCTGTCCTCAAACCCAGGTTAAGGACAGATATCAGAGTAGACATACGCGGCTAAGTAAGAAATCCTCTGTTTGCCTGGTTCTTTCTCAAGTATCGCCTCTAAGGTCCTCTTACATAGGATCTAGGTATCTGAACAGAACCCTATCTGATGCTTTCTCAAAAATTGGGATGTTCCTAAGAAAGGAGTCGAAAATTCTTCACTTGCTTGCCGAAAAACAATTCTTTTCGGGTCGCTCACTTCCGCGAAAGCAAGCCACCCAACCCAAAGTAGGTGTCCAACTCCAATAAGACCTCCGCTCCCTCAATAATCGTACGCTTCAACGGCTCTTTCCCCAAGCATTAAAGCATTAGGAATAAATCGTTCGGTGAAGAGTAGCAAACCTCAATCAAATAATAATGTAAGACCTAATTGGATTCTTTGCTATGGACATGGCATGGGGTTCTCCAAAGAAATAATGGTGATTTTCTATCCTCCTTCCCCTCCGCCTGACACCTTGTTTGTCTCTATCGCAACACAGGGTGTCCTTCCGCAAAAATAAGAAGTCGTCGAAAGCTGACGCGTCCTCCCCCAAGGAGGGCGTCGCCGCTCTCTCCATTGATGATGCTCCGGAGTCGTCGAAGACGGCGCCGATCCCATCCCGCCCTCCCCAAATGGAGGACATTCCGGACCTCATCGAGACCATGACTAAAGAGAAGGGCGAGAAGGCCGCCGCCGCGACCAAGCGCATCTACGAGCTCTGCGACGTCGGTCACAAGCAGAACCGCGTCCCCATGGTATGCTCTGGAAATTACGACGTCCTCGGCCCCCTCGCCCAGTGCCTCACCCAGGACAGCGGCGACGGACGTCACCTGGCCTGCCTTGCGCTCAACAACCTCTCTATCCCCACCGAGAACAAACGCGTCATGGCGCTAGGACCGTCTTCTGCCGCAGTCATCGGGGGTCTCTGCAAGGTCATAGCCGAGGACAAGCAGGAGTCCTATCTCTGCTGCATCTGCCTCATGAACCTCTCCTTCCTCGAGGCAAGCATCACCACCATGCTCCAGCATTCCCCCGCGGCCGACGGATCCCACGTCCCCCCCCTCGACAACCCCTCGTCCCTCCTCCGCATCCTGGAGAAGCTCCTCAAGAACGCTCCCGCCGTATCCAAGACGGGTTCCGGAAAGTCCGAGGGCGTCCGATGGGCGTGCGGCCTCATCAAGAACCTCGCGAAGTCTGAGGAGAACGCCGCCCTCTTCGGCAAGACCGATATCCCGAAATGCGTCGTCAACAACATTAAGAACACTGCCGCGCCCCCCAGCCGATGGACTTCCAACTCCCTCGAGGATTTCTCTCTCTTCGTCATCCTGAACCTTGCCCAGTGGGGCGGCTCCCGGGGGGCGCTGATCGAGGCCGGGGCCACCGACGCTGTTAAGCCGATCATGGCCGAGGGCGACCTCCAGAGCCTCAAGGCGACCATGGCGTGCGCCTTCCTCGGTGCGCCCTGGTCGGACTTCCCCGACGGCGGATCCTCGGCGGCCAAGTCCATCTCGGAGCTCATGACCAACATCGTCGAGAAGAAGGGGAAGGATGGACATTATGCTTACGGCGTCTTCAAGCTCTACACGGCGACAAAGGCGTACCGCGACCTGTGCCACGCAGCCAGCCTCGTCGACGCCGAGGCCACGAAAGTCCTCGCCGCGCCGTCGGCCGTCGCCCTCTGCCTCCAGGTGGTGTCCGACCTCGTCCTCGCCGCCGACGAAGAGATGAACGGCGGGTCGAAGTACGTGCCGGACAACAAGTCGGCCGAGTACTGTGCTATGGCGCTCGAGTACATGCTCCCTGCGATGCTCCAGGAGGGTGACGGCAAGTCGAATCAGGGCGACAAGGCGTGCGCCGAGATCTCCACGATGCTCACGATGTACGGAAACCTGGCGGGCACGTCCGAGGAGGGGAAGGAGTCGGCGAAGAAGGCCGCGGCGGAGATCAAGGCCGCTGCGGGGACGGCCAGGCCCATCCTCGAAGTCAGTCACGACAGCTGGACGCAGTACAGGAAGCGCGAGGGGCAGCCGATGGACATCTTCCTCGCCTCAGAGAAGGGAGTGGAGGTAGACGAGTCGGGCGCCTTCGACTTCTTGAAATGCTGTGGTATTTTTGGATAAGAGTGTTTACGTGGCTTTGTATTTGAATGAAATTGTCTCACTGCTTCCATATTGTTGGTCCGATTAATTCGGTTGTGCCCGGTACTGTGTAGAATAACAAATAATTTATTGGATAAGAGTGTTTGCGTGGCTTTGTATTTGAATGAAATTGTCTTGCTGCTTCCATTCTGTTGGTCCGAGAATTAATTCCAGGTTGTGCCCGGTCCTGTGTAGAATAACAAATAATTTATGGTCATAATAATTTCTGATTGTTCTGATTGAGTTGTATGATGCTGTTGAGTGTGTTAATGTCTCCACGACATCATCCGATGATAGTGCCGATATATTGTCATCTTTGTAAAAAAGTGCGAGGTAGTTAGTCTTCCACCAATGTATGTGCTGCTACTTGATTGCAGATTCTTGGATATCGGCGGACGCACTCAAATCTTCTTGACTACTATCACCGTCTTCATCATCATCGCTGTCTTCGTCACTGCCACAATAACTGTCATCATCTCCTTCTGACGGAGAAATAGAGTTTCCATCATCACAAGTAAGGAGAGATTTTTCGAGCTCATCTAAACCCAGCCCCATGCAATCTTTGCCAAATACACCAGAGCTCGTACCATCTTCATTTTCGTTGGCATCATCCACCAATACCGCCTCGATCTCCCTCCCGAAAACGCGCACTTCGCTCTCGTTGCACTCTTGTACCCAACTAATCAACGGATCAATGTACAATTTGTTGAAAAGATAATGGAATTCACTGTTCTCCATGATGCGATGCAGCTGCAGCAAACACCGGATGACAACACGCCTTCCTTCTGTTAGTATTCGACACAAGTCGCTGCAAATTTTCATCGAAAGGGAATGGCTTCGCAGGTAGGGGTATATCAGTGAGCGACGTATGTTCCAACGTACGACGTCCACAATCGTATCGTATGGGGGGTTGAAATTTTCCAACCACGACAAGGATATGCTCAGGGTCATGATCGTCCATGACGACTCCACGGTCGGGTCCCCTTCGGTGGTACGGTGGTCGAAGGCGTAGGCAAAGAGCAAATCAGCGAGGCATAGGAAAGCGGAGCGTTCCTGCTCTGCGGTGAGGTGCATTGTGCGGCGCTTGCTTTGAGGCGGAAGAGTCGCTAGAAGGTGAGATTCGTCCGCGTCGAAGAATAAATTTTGGTTTCGGCCGTCGTCCGAGGTGGAAAGTTTCGAAATGCCATATGTGACATCATCTACGGATTCATTCGAGAAATTTGGCGGAGATGCACCGGCGTGCGAACCCGTCATCCAATGCGGAACCATCGACATGGCCGCATCGAATATCATGTCGCCCTCTTCATCGATGTGCAAATCGTTCAAGTATCTATCAGCGTCGAATTTATCATTTTCCATTTGCAGTCGCATCTCTCGTCTATTTCGCCATTGTTCGGGATGATCACCGTTTACGCAATCATCTTCACCAGAGTCGTCGTGGGCCTCATCCGGATTCGGACATTCCAGCATATCGTGAGCGAGCCCCTCGCGGGCATAATCGTGAAACACGTTGGAGAATTGCCGAAATAGGCCGTAGGTCGGTCTATTCTGATTGATGGATAGTAGATCCGTCATAACCTCGGATGCCGTCGTATTGTCCTCGCTATTCTCCCCATCGTCATGGTCGCCTACCTTATCATCTCGTTCACTAATCACTTTCACAAGCGGAATATTGGTCGTCCTCATCGCCGGAGGAACATCACGCTCCGCCGGTTGCTGACGTCGTCGTCGGTGCATCGTCGGCTGCTGCAATCGACCGAGGAGGTCCAAATCCTGCCAATACCCCTCTTCTTCCTTGCGCAGGATCAGGAACAAAGTTCCGTGATTTTTCTCGGGATCGTACTGAAATACAGGCAGGTCGTCCCTGGTCCATACGCGCGAAGTCACCGCCGTCGCTCCCGTCGTCGATTTCGTACCGGCGGTGCAGTTGCGGTCGTCTTCTCCTTCTTCATCATCGATGCAATTACTTTCTCCGGCCTCAACAACGAGACGAGCGACGCCATCGTCGGATCCTGCGACGGGGCGGCACGACGACGACGCCAGACTCTCCTCGACGGCATCCTCGTCGACCACCCTGCCCGGCAAATTCAACCTCAGCAGGTACGTCGGAGGAGCGTAGAGGTGCAATTCGGTACCGTCGACAATGACAAGATCGAGGGTGGACATGGAGACGCGAACGTGGGGGATGGATACCTCGACCGTCAGGTGGGTCGCCGTTTGCGCTAGATTGTATCGAGGGATGATGGGCATCTTTGGTCGGCGCTCGCTCCCGGATCGGGGGGAGACGGGTCGGGTGGAGAATAGAGTTTGCGTGACGGCGCTGGTGCCGGCGCTGGGCCGGCGCGCGGTGTGGTGGTGGTAATGTACGTAAGTAGGTAGGGTACTTTACATCTTCTTTCGGTCAGTTCCCGCCACCTGGAGCCCAATGCGAGACGCAGACAGGTCTGTCCGCCGTGTTTGGGGTACAGTTGACCCCCGAGTCACTCTAGCGAAATATGCACTGTGTTCTTGCACAGAGGACACTCACGACGATGGATCGACACGCTATCGTCACTGGCATGTGTTTGGAGGACGCGCGGAACCATCATCTGGACCCAGGGTGCACCCAAAATTGGCCGCGATATTCCTCTTTCCATTTTTTTTATGTCGCGCGTTGGGGATGGGATAAATGTGTGCCCCCCCCCCCGCGAGCCCCAATGACATGGCACGTCACCATGGAGTGGCACTGGGCAGCGCGTGAGAATGCTAGGATAAGGTGAGTGTTAATGCAATATAATTCACGTCAATTTCGCGAATACTCCTTTGCGCAGCGCTATGCATATTATCTTTTTTTTTTTGCTCTATTTTTGCAACCATCTCCTCATCTGCATTAATGATGAGTTGCAGAGGAGGTCGGGGGGTGGTTTAAGGATTTATTATCGTGTCACAAAGGGAAGGAACATTGCTGTGCGTCTGCACGTGAAGGGGGGGGGGGGGTGGCTCTAATGAACTTGAGGGGTAGGGGCATCAGGGCGTGGCGCGCGGCTGTCAGTTCGTGTGAGACGCGCCTCTGGGCGTGTCTTCGCTCGGCTCAGCCGCGTGGTGCCGCCACGAGCCCCATCTGTCAATCGCGTTCATACAAGATGATAAGACAATCAACAAGCGTCGGTCGGGGGACGAGAGACAAGGTGGGGAATGCAGGGGGTCTGGTAGACGCAATCGCGCGACTCTCGGCGATGCGCCATACGGGGGGGGGGGTTCGTTGTCTGCCGATCGGCAACGCCGACGTCTTCTTCCGAAGATCTACCGCCGCCCCCGATCATCGCGGGCGGCAGTGGGACGACGGTGATAATTCGGCTACAGGCATGGAAATGGTGTCGCACCGGCCGGCGGAGGGCCCCTCCTATCCGACGAAAATCGGGGGAATCGTCGGGGGGCTACTCGGACGACAGCGGGAGCAGCATGACGACCTCGCGATTGTGCCTCAAGAGGAAAAATTCCCATGACGGTCTCGTCGGCGAGTACGAACGCATCGACAGCCATCGATATATCCCCGCGGTGAGCGTCATCCCGTCGCCTCCCCGGGTGGCTCGGCCGCCGCCTTGGGATGCGGCAAGATTCGCAGGTTCTGCCTCGACTCGTCGAGGCAGGTCCTGCGCACGACCGTGTCGGTCATGAACTTCGTCGCCAGGGTCCTACTTTGATGGAGCTTCATCGCCATGACCGTGGGAGTGGTATGGTACAGCCGGGAGCTAAAGATGAACGGCACGGATTCTCATCTCATCGCGTGGTTTTCCGCGGGGGCGTTCGTGCTGCTGGGTTTCCCAATCGCAATGTGCGGCATCATCATGCACCTGCTGAAGAACTATTACCAGCCTAACGTCCAGTGCTACGTCGTGCGTATCCTCTGGATTGTGCCCATATACTCGATCGAGTCGTGGCTTTGTCTCAGGTTCCACACACACACAATATACGTTGAGACGCTACGAGATTTTTACGAATCATTCATGCTCCTGAGTTTCTTCCAATTCCTTGTCGAGGTCCTGGGTGGGGGAGAGGCGTTGGTGCTGGTGCTGAAGGATAAGAGTCCGACTCGGGGCGCGCATATTTGGGGCCTGGGTTACTGCGTGAAGCCGTGGGTGATGGGGCAGCCCGTGTCGCTGCCCTACACGCCAAATAAGGTTCACCACGAACCAACATCGCCGCAGCGAGCCGTCAAGCGCGTTCGGTGGACGTCTCCTTTTTTCGTCAGGTGCAAATTTGGAGTCCTGCAGAACGTTCTCTTGAAATTTGCGACGGCCATTTTAGTGATGTTGCTCGAAATGTACGGAGTCTACAAGGAAGGCGACTTCACGCCACGTGGGGGCTATCTGTATATTTGCATCTTGACCAATTTAAGTCAGTGCTGGGCGCTTTACTGCCTTGTCATCTTCTATTACGCACTCAAGAACGAGCTGGGACCAATCCGGCCTGTTGGAAAGTTTATTAGTGTCAAGGCCTTGGTGTTTTTCACTTGGTGGCAGAGTTTGGGGATCTCCATCTTATTTCAAATGGGAATGATCCCGCACTACACTTCGTTCGATAATGGCAGGGAGTGGACATCGGAAGCAGTCGCGAAGGGTTTGCAAGACTGGCTCATTTGCATCGAAATGTTCGTCGCCGCGATAGTGCATACCTTCGTCTTCCCGCACACGGATTATCTAGAACCGTTGGGGATTGTACAGCGCGCGGGGCACCACACGACAAACGGAGTCAGGCGACTGGGTAGGAAGGGCCGAAATGTTTACCGTAGGGGTGATGACAAAAGTGCGTGTAGCAAGAGCAGCGGAGAACCGGATTATGGTGGTAGTTTTGATGTTGAATTAGGGTCAGTGACTTCGCCCTTGGCATTCCATGAAGGACACGAACTGGAAACTCGTACTGGTGAATGCAGCACAGTATACGAGTATGACAACAAAGAGAGCTCGGGCAGTGATGCAAACAGCTTGGATGATCCACGACATAAAAAGGAACCATTCATCCCGGTACCACGACATAAAAGGCAAGGATTTGTTCGTGCATTATTAGATAGTACGCTGCTACCTCGAGATGTTTTGGATGAAAGTGTTGGGGTTTTCAAGGGCGAGTTCAATGTGGAGAAGAAGACACTTCTGCAACACGCGGCAACCTCTGATGAGTACGATTTATTCTTAAGGTCTTCGAAGCGTCAAAGAGCTAAGCTTCCGACCGTACACAGTCCGGCTGCTCTAAGGAAGACCAAAGTAAGTAGGACTCAAGCATCACCAGGAGTCCCTGATTCCGTGCTTCTCAATGATGAGCGATAGGCAGGCACTTGCCGAAGAAGCAAAGCTGAGGGTGAAATGTATTGCACATGTTCTTAAGCAGACATAATGCGAAGGTGGAATGACAGGCAGCAAACAACCACCGAGAAGTGTGAACCACCCGATGCCCGTGCGAGAATCTCACGAGGCTGGTTCTAAGGAAGAACTGGTCATTATCTGGGAATTCACTGTTGATGAAAGGTTCTCCTCTGCTGGTTCTGTGAAGCACAAGAACATGTCCATCGATGATTCTTATTATTCTCAAGACGACAACGAAGAACCGAGTAGCATTGTTGCAACTGTAGCTGCAGCCGCATCATGGGGACCATTGTGCAAATGTTATTATTCATAGGATCACAAATAACATCAATGATCACTTGAGCAAATTTCCTTATGGTATCATGTATGTCAATGTTGTCCAAATTGTGGTTTTCCAGGAAAAAAATCGGCCGCTCCATCACGTCTTTACGACGACACTCGGAATCAATTTTTTCGAAGGATGGATGCAAAAAATTCTTTTTCCCGATGAGGCTGCCCTTTCCCAAATGATTCCTGACACTTTGCTGAAATCGCCATCATTTTGCCCACAAAGTTTGCATCCCATAATAAATGCTGTTCATTTGGGACCATGGCAATTACCGTTTCACCATACTGATCGACATCATCCTTTGGTTGTTGATATCCTATCAAAAGACATATGATGCCGGTCAGTCGGTGAAGTCCATCAATGGCATGAGCAACAATTCTTGTTTGTTTTGCTACATGCTTGTATAAAAAATGGTGTGCCAAGCAGGACAGACCATCTTGGTTTTGTCATCTTCAGAGGTGTTTGTTGAGGGGATATATCGTCGAAATTGAGCTAGAACCTCATCAATATCCTCGCGACAATCATCACTCCATACATGGTTTTCAATAAATGAGACTGTGTCTGCTAAACCTGATAACTTTTCCACAGATGGATTTTGCAGAGGGATCACTTCATTTAGGGTCTTAAAATAATCCTCCAATGCCTCTGCTTCTGATTCATACTCTTGTTGAATAATGTTGGGGTCACTCCCTTATAGCCATCTGATCGCTGTCGTAATTATTTCCATTGTCAAATGTGTCGTATGAGCAGATGAAGTTTCATCCATCAAAGTGGAATGCATAGTATTGAAATCGGTGCTATTGTTTGTTTCATCGTAGGAGGTGAAGATGACAAAAAAGTAGGATAATAGGTTTTTTGCTGGACTATTTTACCTACTTGTACCCTCCTCATGTTTCCAGGGAGTGACATTACTTTTGGAACAGTTGCCTCTTCAGACAAAACATCCGCGCTATGATAAAGTAGACAGGGAAAGCTCCCGCTTTAATTTGCAAACAGATGAGGGGCGGGGTGGTATTAACGTCATTCATTTTGAAACATTATGAGCCGTGCGCTTCTCAAAAACTGTCTCAGAAAAATTATGAGCCATAAAAATGTCAAACCTCGGCGCCTTGAAGAAAGATTCCAAGATTTAGAGTCAGTCCAAGTCGAAAAGAAAGGTTTCTGAAAAAATTGTTGTTGAGTCTGACCGTCACACTGTCCGCACCTCGCAAAGAAAGGTTTCTGAAAAAAAATTGGTGCAATATGGCTCGCAATAAGGCATTGGATGGCGGTAGGAATTCCAAGGGGATGGAAGTTGGTGGTATCCATGGGAGCTTTGTGGAGACAGAACAGATAGACGTCAGTAAAGTTATATTTGATGGATTGTGGGAGTTTGTTTTGGTAGATTAGATCAAAGATGAAGCGTAGGTCAAGTTTGATGGAGGGGATGGGCTGTTTGATAAGGGTTGTGAAGAGGTCGATGGAGTCCGCGTTCATGCCCGTGCCTTTGTTTTTGGCCACATGGAGGATTATGCTGCAGAGTTGCCAGGAAGGGAGAATGATTGAGGAGGAGTAGGCGGGCGTGTGGAGGTGTTGGATGAGTGTAGTGCGGGTTTGGAAGGGGGATTGGTCACCATCAAGAGTGTGAACAGCCCCGGATTGGACAGAAGAATTCAGAGTTCATGGTGGGGAGATGTTGTCACGGGTTGTTTAGCAGGTGGTTTGGGTTCCATAAACCATTGGGAGATTAGTGGGAACAGCAAAGTGGGAGTAGCTTCTGGAGAGATATTGATGATGGTTGTAAGTTTTGGTTTTCATGAGTTGGGGGAAATGGAGAAGAGTGGGGTCCATTGCGGGGAAGTGGTGGGATCAAATGTTGGTTTGGTTGCTGTAGAGATGTGTAGAGTGCAGTTGGATTGATGTGCATGAAGATTCACGGGGGAAAGGAAGATGTGGGGACAGGGGGGACAGCAGCAGGCCCAACCAATGGCATGGTACAATATTATTTATCTTAAGTATGATACATAATAAGTCCATGATATTTCGTCTCTGCGTGCCGCCTCGGCCTCTAGATCTCTTGTTATCGTTCCCGCCTTAATATCTGACCAACTTAACCCTTTTTAATACCAGGGCCATTGTATGTAGAAGTGTTTTAGTCTCAATGGAGGAATCCAATATAGGCCTCCCCTCAAAGAATTCACTCACGAAAGACTGTGCATAGTATCTAGAGGAGAGAAATATTTTATCTTATCATTGCTCTGCGAATGATCGGCATCGCATCGAGTGCTTTAGAAGTTTTCCTCCTACGTTGTATGCAGCGGGAGTACCAGAATGAGAGATATGTTGGTCAGATTTACTCTACGAGTTTACTTGGTCTTTTGGGTCGCGCTAGCTTTCGCCTAGCTAAATTGGGCCCGAAAAACCAAGTACCGTATAATACGCAGTCCAGTTGCTGCACAGCAGAGTTTACATGCGAGAAAATCAGACGCTACGTAAGAATTATCTTCTCAGTTTGAACCAAATCCTACATTAGTGGATGGTTCGAATGCCATGGTCGTTTTCCTCTTTAAAAGACGATTCCAACAATGCATGGGTTGCCTATGGTCCCTCTTGGTTGGTGCGTAGTATGTAATAGTATGTGCACCCCATCTAGTATTCACTAACAAAATTCACTAACAACTACATCATACCCCTCAATCAATATGTCGCGTTGGAGCAGGACGTATCTAGGGCACCTGAGAGGCTCTACCTAGGGGACCATTTCCGCCGGTGGCGGCCATGGTTGTGGATGGATGTGTTGCCTTGAGGGGGCACGTCTCAAATATTTTTTTATTCCTATGTAGACTTACACACTCAATTAACCTAGAGTTATTTTAGATACATGCACCAGAAAATCATGTCGTCGCGCCACAAAAGTGGGTGCCTGCCGTAATTCTTTTTTGGTTTTTGCTAGGGATAGTTCCAGATCTGGAATCGCTGAAATGTTGTTCCAGATTTGCTTCTTTCTAATACTTGTGCCGTAAATAAAATTGAGCTTTTTTATTCTTTTTTTGGAAGGATACTAATTCTTTCGTATGTGAGGAC
>JALLAZ010000978.1:0-10936 GCA_036939755.1 Stephanodiscus triporus | reverse complement strand
ATATATAATTATCTCGAATCCCAATGTCAATTCGTCGATAAGAATACATTTATTCACATCGTCCCAACATAATTATATATTTACGGACCCGGTTTTTCAGCTTCTGTACCGGCTCCTGCATGGAATTCAAGGTTAAAACAGAACCAGTCTGCATCGTCCTTGTTGTTGTCCCCGCATACACTGCCATCGCCATCATTACGATTCGAGCAGGTTTGGACGCAAAGGACGTGTGGTACCCAGTCTCCCTCATCGCCGTCATCCTATTCATTTCTATTCGATACATCGCGAAATAAATGGGGGACAGGGACATTAAACCCAACATTCCTCCGGGCACCCCCCCCCCTGGAGAAGGCGGTGGTCGTCGCGCCGGCGGGGGCAATCCCGGGGGTGGCGGCGGTCGTCGACACAACCGTCGCCATTACAATACTCCTACATCTTCGGGCAAATTCGTCAGCAGAAACAAGGGGATTGAACACGATATTTTCGACAATACGGGCTCCAACGATGCGGCCCAGTTCAATAAATCCCTCGTCCAGATCGCCGATTACCTCCTCGAAAAGCTCGACCATGGGCGCGACGTCTCCGAAGCCATCCGCAACATGACTGAGGCCAACATCGACATTCCTTCGCCTCCCCAAGGCCTCCCCGACCCGAACGACTCTACAAAGACGTTACCGGTCGATGAATTGCAAATATACGTTTGGAAAGATGCCTTTACTCGAGCCTCCAAGCGCAAGGATTATTACAACGACGGAATGGACAAGGCATACGTTATCATTTACAACCAATGCAGCCCGAGCCTCAAGAACGAGCTTGAATCTTCGGACTCCTTTCCTCTCGTCCGCCAGAATCAGAACCCGATCGAGCTTCTTCGCCTCATCCAAGGCCTCTGCTGCTCGTATGACTCTAAAACACAGAGCGTGATGGCTACGGTGGCTTCCCACAAGCGCCTCTACATGCACTACCAACGCGACGGTGTGGACAACAATACCTACTACAAGGAGTTCATTGCCCACGTTGAAACCATTGAAACATATGGTGGCATGGGTTCGATTGGAGTCATTCCAACTTTTGTCGCCGCCCGAATCAAACTCCTCGCTGCTGAAGGTAAAATCAAGGATGCTACCAAGCCTACTGCTGCTGAACGTGACTTGGCTATCATGCAAATTCGTGATGAATACTTGGGTGCTCTCATGCTCAGCGGATGCAATCGCGAGCGCTTCAGTCACCTCCGCACTGATCTTCAAAATCAATTCGGCTATGGGACTGACAACTATCCCAAGTCTCCCGACCAATGCTTGGCCCTTCTCAATCGTTGGCAACAACATGCCCCCCCCGTACTTGGCGCGGTGAACCTCCTGCGGTCGCTCCACCTGCTGCCCCACCCAAACCAGTCGACCAAGAGGCTCTTGTCTTTGCTCAGGACGCCGGTGGTCCCAAAGCACCCAAGGATGAATCCTCTTCCAGCAAGGGCTCGTCAAGTTTGTCAGTGTCCCATCGCCGTCAACCCACGGCGGTCCGATGCAAGTCCTGTGGCCAACTCGGTCATGCCTCGGCAGTATGCCCTGACCGCAAGAAATCACCGCCCGTGCAGATTCACGCTATGGACGCTGATGATGCCTCTGAAGCGAGTGATGAAGAGAGTGTAATTATCCTGGCCCAGCTTGACGATGACCCTCCTCCAGCCCGTACCGCCATCAACAAAGATCTTCTTCTACTTGACAGCCAATCCACTGTCGACCTTTTCAGCAATCCCGAACATGTTGACAACATTCGTCCTACCTCCAAACCCATTCGGGTGCATTGCAACAACGGTGCCAAACTAACTTCTGAAAAGGCAGATTTTGGCAACATCGACGTCTATTTTGATGAATCTGGCATTGCCAACGTTCTTTCCCTTTTTAATCTTGGCAAGAAACATCATATCACTTATGACAGTCACGACCGTGGTGGCGTTTTTCAAGTCCACACCAAATCAGGGCTCCTGGAATTCATGCCCACCTCCCGCGGTCTCCATGCGCTCAACCTCCGCGACAATCCTGACGCTGCTTTTGCCTTGGTTAATGCTGCTACCCCAGCCCCCGACCCTACCGATGCCCCGGTCCATGTCAACACCATTCGTCAAAATTTCGAAGGCTTCACGAAACAACAGATCAAAGCTGCCGACCGTGCACGTCGTCTCATGGGTATGGTCGCCACTCCTTCCCCCCGTGACTTTCAAGCTATGGTACGTCACAACTTTCTACAAAACTGCCCCGTCACTACCGATGATATTAAAATTGCTGACGCCATCTATGGTCCTCGCACGCTAGCTGAAATCCGCGGCAAAACGACTCGCACGAAGCCCACCCGGGTAGTCACCGACACGGTTGACATTCCCAGCAGTTTCTTCACCCTGCATAACAAGGTCACCCTGGTCGCAGATGTTATGTTCGTCAACGGAATCGCATTTTTGGTTTCAGCTTCCCGTAATATTAATCTAATCACAATTGAACACGCCCCAAAACGCACGGCTTCCAACCTTGGCATCATTCTCAATCGCATCCTTCGGGTTTACAACAAGGCCGGCTTCACGGTTCAAATCCTCCTCATGGACAATGAATTCGATAAGGTCCGTGATCACATCCCGACCGTTGATCTAAACACGCCTGCTGCCTCGGAACATGTTGGTGAAATTGAACGCCGTATCCGCCTCATCAAGGAGCGCGCGCGTGGCATCGTCTGCACACTCCCATATCCCGACCTGCCCCAACAAATTGTGATTCACCTCATGCACTTTGTTGTGATGTGGCTCAATAACTTTCCTTCTGCCACCAGCGGTACCCGGTATAGCCCCCGTGAAATCATCCTCCGTCGTCGCCTTGACTACGTTCACCATTGCCGTGCAATGTTTGGATCCTATTGTGAGGTTCATGAAGACCACGAGAAGAGCCGTAACAGTATGAAACCTCGCGGTGTCCCTGCCATTTGTCTTGGCCCCACTGGCAATATCCAAGGCACATACAATTTTTTCAGTCTGGTCACCGGTCTCGTTATCCAGCGTCGCCACTTCACCGAGCTCCCGGTCCCCCAATCTGTGATCGACAGGGTTGCGTACTTCGCACGAAATTCTGGTGTGTCCAGAGACCTCATCTTTGCTGACCGCCATCGTGTTCCTTACGATTGGCTCGACAATGCGCCCGAGCCTTTGGACCCTACCCCGATCGGCCCATATCCTGATATCCCTGCCGAACTTCCGGGGGTGCAACTAGACCGTTCGATTCCGGGAGTGCCAGTCGACTTCTCTGAGGATGATGCTCCCCATGATGCCCATGGTCATGACCCGGACTGGTCCACCCTCGCTGATGAGGCGGCCTTCAATGCCGATTTGGATGCAGCCCCCCACCTACCCCCTGCACCAGAGATCATTGAGATTGACGATGACGAAGATGATGACGGCTCTCCGCTTCCACCTTCACTTAATCGGACGCTCCAATTTCTTCCCAAGATTGAACCCGACGATCCTCCTCCTCCAGCGACTGTTCCATCTCCACCTCCACCCCTTCCTACTCATCGGTACCCACCACGCTCGCGTGCCCCGCCCAAACGTTTTGAAGACTACATTTTCACCACTATGGCTGACCAAGAGGATGATCCGTCATATCCCTATACCAATGCTTCTGGTGTTGAGGTAGACCTTGCTATCAAGGATGAGGTCATGATGGCTCATGTATGCCACTACGTCATGCTGCATACCGCTGACAAGCTTTACAACACCCCGCCCCCTCCCTCCTCAAAAAAGCAGTACGGTCTCAAAGCGGGGCTCAAACGTTTTGCGGAGCGCGGTAACCAAGCCATCATGAAAGAACTTACTCAATTTCACACCTTGGAATGCTTTAAACCGAAGGATCCTAAGACACTTTCCCGTGACGACCGTCGAAATGCTCTCACCTCCCTGATGTTCTTAACCGAAAAACGTACAGGTGAGGTGAAAGCTCGTGCCTGTGCAAATGGTAGCACTCAACGTGAGCACATCGCGAAAGAAGAAGCCACTGCTCCGACGGTCACTTCTGAATCCATCTTCATCCAAAGTACTATCTATGCCCACGAACACCGGGATGTCGCCACTTGTGATATCCCAGGTGCGTTTCTCCAAGCTGACAATCCTGACTACGTCCTGATGCGCCTCGACGGCATTCTCGCCGAATTGATGGTCAAAGTCGCCCCAAAGCTCTACCGCAAATTTATTACGACCAATGCCAAGGGTAAATCTGTCCTCTATGTCCAACTCGAAAAGGCGGTATATGGAATGATGAAGAGTGCTTTACTTTTCTATCGAAAATTGGTTGCAGATTTAACCTCTATTGGCTATACTATCAATCCATATGATCCCTGTGTGGCCAACAAAATCATCAATGGCAAACAAATGACGATCTGCTGGCATGTCGACGATCTTTTCATCGGTCATGCTGATCCTTCTTGTGTCACTTCCCTCCTCACATGGCTCGCCCGCCGTTACGATACGACCGACAAGAAGCTCAACGTGACCCGTGGCCCACGTCATGACTATCTTGGCATGAACATGGATTTCTCGACCCGAGGCTCTGTGGCGTTTGACATGATTCCGTACATCAACAAGGTCCTCGACGCTTTTCCAGAAAAAATCAATGGGGTTGCATCTTCCCCCGCCAGCGACCACTTATTTCAGGTTCGACCGCCTCTTGAGGCCAAACGCCTGCCTGAAATTCAGGCTCGTGCATATCACCATACCACGGCTCAACTTCTGTTCCTCTCACGAGTCCGTCGGGACATCCAAACAACCGTCGCTTTCCTCACCACCCGTGTCAAAGCTCCGGATGAAGATGACTGGGGAAAACTCAAACGTGTCCTTCGTTACTTGTACTCCACACGCCGCCTCAAACTCACCCTTTCCGCCAACTCCCTCACAGACATCAAATGGTATATTGATGCATCTCACCACACCCACGATGACTGCAAAGGACACACCGGTTCTCTCCTCACTTTTGGCAAAGGCGCAACAACCAGTTCCTCTAACAAACAAAAAGTACCTTCCAAAAGTTCTACTGAAAGCGAAATCATTGGTCTCCATGACAAATCTAGCGATGTCCTGTGGACCCGAAATTTTCTTGAGGCACAGGGTTACACCATTGAAACCAACGTTGTCTATCAAGACAACATGAGTACCCTATCGTTGGCCAAGAATGGCTATGTTTCCAGCTCCAAACGCACCAAGCACATCAAGGCTAAATACTTATACATCCGCCATTATCACAACTCTGGCGAACTGACTCTCAAATACTGCCCTACCGACGAAATGTGGGCTGACGTCCTTACCAAACCTCTTCAAGGATTGAAATTCTGCAAGATGCGCGCCTTCCTGATGAATTGCGCTATCGATTACTCCGAGGAACCTCTGTTTATTCCTCGCCCTGTTCTTCAACCAATCTCTCTCAATCTTCCGATGAAGCCCCGACTCTCTCACAAGACCGCCGCTTCACCGCGGGAGTGTGTTCGGGCACAGCCCTCTGATACGAAGGTACCTTCCATATGCCGTGAGCCTATACAGATTGATCTTGAGCCCACGCGGAACAAAGTTAGCTGGTGTGACGTGGTGCTAGCACACCACGTCACCCCAAACGCGTGTTCCGCTCGGCCCTTGCCATTCAGGATCCGAGCCACGGCAGAGTAGAGAGCTTCGGCTCATAAATATATAATTATCTCGAATCCCAATGTCAATTCGTCGATAAGAATACATTTATTCCCATCGTCCCAACAGGTGGCTGGGTTCACCATGTGAATCTTGTGACTCAAGGACGATGTCGAAGCCATGGGTGGTTCCTCGTCAGTAATCGTGAACCCTTCAGTCGATGCATGTTAAGAGAGTTAAGAGCCTAAAAGTAGACCTGCGTTATTCCTTATTCAATTGCAAAGCTCTTCAAATGACGTGAAGATAACTCAATGAAATCCGCAAAAGTCTAGTAGCATTAATCCTAAACAGTTTGGCAAGACGATCTCTTCCTTGTTGAGTAATATCTTCCCCAACCGCTTTTGCGCTAGACTACTCAGCACGCCCCTGCCCGATGTGGCCTTCATGTATGCCAGGGTAATGGCCGTGGCCACGCTAAGGTCGAAGCTCTCGGCGAAGCCGCACATGGGTAGGTGAAACGTCTGTTCGGCGAGGTCCCTCATTTCGTCGGAGATGTCGCCTCCCTCGTTACTTATGACGATGCATATCGGCCTCTGGTGCCTCCGGAAAATGGTGGTCGTCATCCCGCCGCCTTCGCCGTCGCCGTCGCCGTCGTCGTCGAAATCGACATCTCAAATCAGGTACCTCACTTCCCTCGCAGGTCCACGGCATAGATCAGACACCCCTCCTCCTCCCTCAGCCTCGGACTGCCTTCTCCTCCGCTCCGAGCCGTCGTATTTCCATCTATCTCAAGTATTTAGAATCAATAGTGAATATTTCCTAAATTTAATCCTGGTAATATATAATTCCAGCCATTTGAGCAAGGTCCCCAACGCCTCCCATCACATTACCAGGTGTTGCTTGCTTTATCACAAAATACAGACATTACTCCTACAAAAAATAGTCATAGCGAAAGGTCTTTTTGAGGTCTTGCTATAGCACCGCAATGACAGAACGGGGCGAAGAAGATAACTCAATCTTAGGAAGACCACGGGTAACCTCCTCCTGAAGCAAAGAATTGAACGTTTTTCGGACCTCATCTAAGCTAGTTGATGCTGGCACATGGTCGTTATCATATGAGAGGCGCATTAACTTCAAACCAAGGACTCCCAGAGAATCTCGAAGCCGTTCCTTGCTCAAGTCAGAGTAGACTGGAAATAGACGTCCTTGTTCTTGATCATTACGGACGTAGTAAACGAAGTATAGGAACCGGCCACACCAGCCAAAAATGTTACGGAGAGTAGCAACAACTTGCTCCACCGTCTTTCCGTCCACTTCAATTTGAGACAGGTAGGTATCAAGCAGAGTATTGACGTACTTGTCAATACACACATTTGCATCTAACCGACCATTCATGCCATGCGCAATCATGCAGCCAATAGGAAAGCTCAACGCCGATCCGACATCCTTTCCTATTGGACCAGCCATTGCCATTTCCCAATCGCATAATATCACTGTTCCGTCAGGACCAAATCCGCCCACATCTTCGATAGATGGCTTGGCCTCCACCAATATGTTCAAGACATGTGGATCACTGTGGATGAGACAGTCTCGCTGGTTGTAATTTTCAATATTTGCGTCCATAATTTTCGTGATGATATTTTCGCCAAGAGTAGCACAATATGCTTCTGTCCTATCATTTGGGGTTTTGGTTTTGCTCGCCTCCTTCGCCACAGCTTTCATGAACTCGAGCCTGTTTGCCATACACTGCTTGACAAGCGAATTTAAGTCTGGCTCAAAGTCTTTGATATTATGCAGTGCGGCAAGTGAGTAGGCAAGCTTTGTAGCAATCCTTGGGTCCACCTTTCCATCGATGAACTGATTGCAAAACTGAATGCCCTTGGACCATCCTGTCAGTAGTAATTTCATATTCTGCCCTTCATGCTTAACATCCCAGCAGGCTAGTGGAGGAACGACAATATCTGGAGTCTTGCGAGACATTTCCTGCATGATTTTGTACTCATTATCTACTCGCTGCAAGTCATAGTGGACGGTCCTGTCGGGATTCCACAACGCGTACTCGAAGCAGAACTTTGCAAACACGCACAGCTCTGGGTGCTTGTCGACAGAAACCTTGCAGGAGAGGTTGGCGCAGCCTCCTGATAGGACGGTGGCTTCCAACTTGCTTCCGTCTCCAGAATCATGAATGGCATGGTTGATTTTTTGTAAGATCTCATGGGGGGAAGACGCACAATTCTTAGTGATGGCGTTGATGAGCAGCATCTGCTTCATGCGCTTGTCATAGGCGACCGCATCTTCAAAAGGGCTGATGTTGATGTTATCGTCGTCTACAATGGCAGTGCTTATGTCGATTCGTGGGCTCATCCTTCGTCTTCTTTCACTTTCGTCTTCTTCCACTCCTCCTTCTTTGATCGCGACACAGGGTCTAGTGAATAGTACTCCCGTGTTCTACTTTCAAGGGGATTGACACACCTTACGATGAATTTCTAGTTGGTTGCTTTTATGTCGTTGCCGCTTCGCGCTGAACGGAGTGGGGGCGGGCCAAACTTCTAAGGGGCCTCGCCTCGAGAAATCAACACACCATCATCTCCTCCTGGCGAACATTAGATAGGCTTCAGTTAATTACTTAAAATATTTTTTCGTAACGCGAAACTGTATTATAATTTTGATAATGTATTTAATTTTGAATTTGCATTTTTAGGGTATTTTTATTTTTTATGCAGTTTTCTAAATTAGTGTAGTGCTTAATTTTGTTCTTCCCCTACTTACTTAGAGTACTACTTAGAATAGTACACAGTTGTAAATATTTTTTCAAAGTCCGGCAAACAAACACAAATTCTTCCAAAACTTCTCTTCTTCTACGCGCGCCAGCGCGCGCATGTTCCATCCCATCCTCATCCAATCACACGACTTGATCCATCCATGGCAACCCCCTATTCACAAGAACTGCATAGACTACAAAGTTTTGCAACACGCTGAAACCCCGACGTCCGAAGATTCAGCTCGTGTTCGAGGCGAGGACTTGTCCACCGGAGGCAAGGCCCTGGTGCTGAAATTTCGCGATGCTCAAGAGAGTGATGCAGGATTTGCCATCTTCGTCATGAGTGCATCGCGACAGCTTCATGCGAAGTCCATCAAGAATGAGTTCAAGAGTAAAAACGTTCGATTCGCAACGAAGGAGGAACTGGCAGAGCTGACCGACGGGTTGGTGCCGGGGAGTGTCCCGCCGTTCGGAAGGCCTATCGTCGATCTGGATCTATTTATCGACACTTCAATTACAGAGAACGAAACGATAGCTTTCAACTGCGGAAGCTTGACGGATTCAATTATCATGTCTAGGGCTGATTATATGGAGGTAGCTGATCCTACCAGAGTATTCTCCTTTTCGAAATAAGTCGTTAATTGGGAGTAAAACATATTATTGAATGTGAGGATGGCGATGAAACAATGTGGCCACGACGTCTGGTTTATACTAAAGCATTGAATGGCAGGCCAACTGATGGAGCTATCGCCATCATCCCTTGCACTGTAGGAAAATTTGCAGTGCAATGCTCATCGCTCATCGAGTCTGCGGTTTGAATATATGTCATTTGTTGAAAGGAAAACGGGTCGCACCACCCTGCAACGGGGAAACGATGATTTCCCGAAACGCCATTTAGCCACATGACACATTGCTGATATCCTTTCAAACAAACCAACCGCCGAAGGCCTCAACCGTGAGTAGCCTATGATAGGAAGAATTCATTATAATTAGCGGATAATATTACCAAATAAAAGGACACAGCTGCGCAAAAACTAAGGTATAATACTCCCTTGATATAATATAGTAAAAATGCATATTTTATCTTATACCACTAAACGAGAACATGTTTTCGGCAAAATATATTGTTGAATGAATGCTGGAAAATGTCCCAAACGATATTGACGACTACCCGGGTGCTGCCTGTTACACGCGTATTGGTCTTGATTTGATACACGAAAGTGAAGTGCGCGCATGGATGAAATCCCGTGCACAGATACGTGGCGAGAGTACACCATCTATCCTATCGCAATCTCGAGAAGCTCAGCCTCAACGAGCTTGGCACAGTAACGATCGCT
Source organism: Stephanodiscus triporus (assembly GCA_036939755.1). NCBI lineage: Eukaryota > Bacillariophyta > Thalassiosirophyceae > Thalassiosirales > Thalassiosiraceae > Stephanodiscus > Stephanodiscus triporus. The sequence continues at coordinate 1,191 of JALLAZ010000978.1, read as the reverse complement.
CTTTGGCACAGATTTGGCTATTGGACCTACTCCACCTTGACTGGTCTTGGTGCGTTTGTAACCACGGCTTGAGCGGGTGCTCAATGTGCCCGCGTCGTACAAGCAACGACACTGACCAGTGTCACAAAGGAATTCGAAGCCACGGAATGTTCCACCCGTGACGATGCTTTCAGGGGCGGTATTGACGCATTTTTCAGCGCATTCGGTAGTGTCAGTGACACTGATGTCATTCCATGAAGGCATGGTAAGCATAATGAGATGTGTTTGCAGTCCGAACATTGGAAAAATAAGCAAATGCAATTAATAGAGATATCAGAAATCACCTTGAACTCACTCTTGAAATTCACCCCATTCGTACCCCAAGTTGTTGGCATCGCGGCATTCCGCATCCTCTTGAATGTTAAATCTGTATCGCACACCGTCGCGGACTGGACGAGGCCGCAAAGGATCGCCACCGGCACCAGCACCGAGACAGGAGTTGCCGGCGAACGCGCGCAGGCCTCCGAATTTGACGGGGGCGACGATGCTGGAGTCCTCAGAATTCCGGCTGCCGGGGTTGGTATGAAAACGGTCCTTGACGTCGACCTCGGGGTCATTTCCCCTGACGTCAACCAGAACTCCGTTGAGGACCTTGACGAGAACCTCGTGAGTCTTGACGACGACGGCTGAGGAAGACGATCCTTGGGCATTGTCGGCGGCGGCAAAGGACAGTCCAGCTGAACAAGAAAGAGAGACGGGAAGGATCGGTCACGCGAGGTATTGTTAGAAATGAAATGTTGCAGGAGATAGTTGGCCCAAGCTGATCGGTCGCACAAGCGTCGATCCGCGTCGGTCTGGCACCATACATCAGCCTCAGCGAAACCGCACGACCGCACGACGCAAGAGAACATCAAACTCAGCGAAACCCCACGATTTACCAGGTATGCCGATTATTTCGACGTACCCGAAAAGAAGGACGCGCCAAGCGCAAGGCAGAAGGCTTTTGCGGCGTAGGTGATCATGGTGAGAATTGCAAGGGAACAGGTCGTGCTTGATTAATCTTATTATTTTATGCCCTTTCAAAGTTGCAGACGCGAACTCCAACTATCTCTACGACCTACTTCAGTCTACAATTGCACCAGGGGAAAAATCGAGATTTTCCCTTCGTACTGTTCCTACAGTTGGTCTCTACGAGAAGCTAGGGGACGCTAG
>JALLAZ010000977.1:0-11005 GCA_036939755.1 Stephanodiscus triporus | reverse complement strand
TTACCCTTACCCCGGTCCAAAAAGGGTAAAGGGTAAAGGGTAAAAAACAACTAAGCAACAAAAAGAGAGGAAATCGCCGAGTAAGTAGAGAAGGAGGCTCTGCCTCATCGATGGACATGAAGGAAGGAAGGACAAGAAGGGAGGAAGGACATGAAGGGAGGAAGGACACAAAGGGAGGGAGGACACAAATAGAGGAAGGACACGAAGGGAGGGAGGACATGAAGGGAGGGAGGACATGAAGGGAGGAAATACAAATCTCTCAGTAGCAGCACAACTCTATAGTTGAAGGCACGAGAACTATGTGAGCTCTGAGGGGAGTGTCCAATGAATTCGGGGGTAGTTAGTAGAAATCCCCGACGCCTAAAAGCCTTTTGTGGTAGCGATGAAATAATTATAATAAATAATAAATTTTAAATTTACTACCAAGGCTAATGTTCACATAATACACTATAACTTTTTTAAAGGAAATACGAAGCTTGAAGCTGCAGCGCCACAATGAGTCGCACTACATATTTCCCCCAGCCTGGATAGGAATTAGTACGTAAAAATGCGAATTCGGGAAACGAGAAATAATGTGTGACGCCGCAAGTCCGGCCTCTAAAAGAGGAATACCATCCAGGTAAAAGCGACTTAATTCCAAAAACGATGGGCGCGATCGCGATGATGATGATACCCCCGTCGATATCAAGAACGGCCCTCGATTCGCTGTACGCGAAATTGTCCTCCATCGACAACGGCTGGCTCGACGGGCGTAGTACGAGTCGATGCGTCGTCGACGACGAAAACGATCATCGTCGAAGCGACTACGAAAACGACGACAACGACAAAAACGACAACCTCCTCGGCAGAGATCGATATCGAGACGGACGACGACGACGCGAGGAGGGAAAGTACGTTGATGACGACGACGACGAAGGAGAAGGAGTGGGGGCAGGGGTAGACGCGGACATCGTCGGACCCGTCCGATCCTACTGTCGACTACTGCGACGGATCGGAGAGGGCGCGATGGGGGAGGAAGGGGAGGGGGAGGGAGGAGGAGGGGGGGGACGAAGTAGTAGGCGACGGCGGAGCAGTAGACGACGACGGCAGACTCCGCTCGTGAACGCCTTTTACGCGGCGCGCATGGCCGTCGTCACTCACGTGCTCGAACGATGGATCGACGTCGTTGCGACGGCGTCGTCGTCGTCGTCGACGACGGCGACGGTAAGAGGAGGCGCCCGGACGAACGACGCGAGCGGCGGGGACGACAACGACGACGACGACGATGACGAATCCCGAGGACGAAGGAACTTCGTCGTCAACTTGGTCGTGCTCGGATGCGGCATGGACGCGTGCGGGGTCTGGATCAAGGAGCTCCTGCCGCCCGGGGAGGGGAAGCCGCGGGCCCCGGGGGGATGTCGTCGTCGTCGTCGTCGTCGTCGTTCGGGGTTGGTCAGGGTGTATGAACTCGACTCGCGCGATAACTGCGAAATGAAGCGTCGGACGCTCGTGGATGCGGGATTGCTCATCGAATCGCATTCGATGTCGTCGACGTCGTCGCGCCGCGCGGGAGGTGAGGTCGATGATGATGTCCTAGACGACGACTACGACGACGCGGGAACGACGAGGACGGACGACGCGCCTCGTCTCCCGCGCAGGCGGACGAATTCGACTTCGCAAGAGGAGGAGGAGGAGGAGGATCTCGCGTGCCGCCGTCTCCTTCCTCAAGACCCTCCTCCTCCTCCGTCTTTTCGCGTCGTATCCAAGGGTCGGATATTGGTCGAGGACGACGACGACGACGACGACGACGACGACGACGACGACGACGACTACGGATGCGAGGGGAACGATCGGGACGACGAGGACGAGGATTACTTCTTGGTCTCCCTTGATTTGCGAATGTCGTCGTTGCGCCCGTCTTCCCCTCCCGGCTCCGACGGCTCCGACACGGGGGCGGAGTCGGTATTGTCCCGCGCGCTCCGAGACGTGGGATTGGACCGATCCCGTCCCACATTCGTGCTGTCCGAGCTAGTGCTGGCCTACCTTGGACGAGACGGCGCGGATGCCGTCATGCGATCGATCGCGAACGACGTGTTGTGCGGGAACGAGCAAAGCATGTTCGCGTGCCTGGAACCGGTCTTCCTCCCCCCCCCCCTCGAAGAGTCGAACGACGTAGACGACGAAAGCGGCGGCGGCGGCGGCAGAGGCGGTCAACGAACGAGGGCGATCTCCGTCGAGGGGAGCTACTCCGTCGACTATGGCCGACAGTTCCTTGGCAGGTTGCGGCGGGGCAACTCGAGACATCGTCGCGCGCCGAGGGAGACCGACGTCGTCGATCCGTCATCGTCGTGGTTGCACCCCCTGGGTCGCGATCTGGGAGGATTACGTATGCGTCTCGAGCGATGCGGCTTCCCCCCGTCGGGCATATGCCTCGCGACGTTGGGAAGGGCGGCTTCGGACGTGGCGAGCGTTCGTCGGACCATGTCGGGCGGGGCGCCGGGCTTCCTCCGAGCCAAGGAGCCGTTCGACGAACACGCGGCGCTGGCGCTGAATCTCGATTGTTACGCGATCGCTTGCGCATTCTCCTCCTACTCCATTGCCGCCGGCCTCGATGCGACGACCATAGGCGGAGGAGGGGCAGTGGACGGTCGGTGGGGGGATATTTGTCCGTGGTGGAGACCGGTGGGTCGAGTCATGGCGGGTCCTTCCTCCGTGTCGTCGTCGTCGTCCGCCTTCCGAATACGCCCGATCGCATCCGCGTGGGAGGACGGTCGCGTGCGCGACCTGTACGGAAGTCTCTACGAGCATCTCTACGACGATTACCCGGCGATACGAAGGATGGTTCGATCGGCCATGAGGTTGGACCTCGGCCTTGACGAGTCCAACGTCGACGATCGCAGGTCCGCGATTCGGGACCGGTTCAGGCTAAGGGATGGAGATTTTTTCATTGCGACGGATGCCGACGGACTCAGGTTGGTAGGATGCGTCGGTATCGGCCCACGGCAGGAGAGGGATACCGACGAGAGGGTGACGATTCCATCCTCATCCGTGGTTGTCGGGTACGAAATCCACCGGTTGGCTGTCGACAAACGTTACAGGAGGAAGGGCATTGGGACTTCCTTGCTTTTGATGGCCGAAGAGTGGGCGCGTGACCGACAAACGAGATCTGGGACGAACGTCACTGTGAAATTGCGGGCCATCACTCCCGATTGTATGACCGCCGCGAACAAACTCTACGAGTCCGTCACATATGCGAAGGAGGACACGTTCCGGGCCGGGTCTATTCTGATGAATGTTTATTGCAAGTCTTTACACTTATGATTCAAATTGCAAGTTGCCCCTGCCCCCGTCGCCGCCGCAACTGGCCGTGGTGAGCGTTGACGTCGATCACTCGACTTTCTACCGATCAGTATCCCTCCCGCCCCCGAGGGAATTTTGCCGCCGCTCTTCATGGTGATATTCCTTGAATCCCAACGGTCACACTCACTGCAGCACCATCATCGAGTGGGCTCTTTTGGTGAAGGTTTTGGCGATGAAATCCTCAAGATTTAGCAGTGCTCAGTTTTGTTGCCATTTGTCAAAAATGCTTCAAATAAGAAGGTGAGTCGTCGACGGCATCGTCAGTGGCGACGACCTAACCACCCGATTGTCTTTTCTGTTGCCGGCTTGGCGCCAATTAAAGAGGCGAACAACTTGACATTGGATTACCAGCGGAACGCAGTTCACCAAGAGAATTTATTCCACGCAATGTAGACCGATGATACCGTTCTGGCGCTGAGATGGTTCGAATCAGAGAAGAATGAATAACAACGATAAACTAGTGAAAAGGTTGCGTTAGTCACAATCTAGTATAAAATCTTCGGGGCATGAATATCTTCTTTCGCAGGCACAAGATATGACAGGATGTGATCAATAACAGAATCTGCTCCGCAAGTGACACGACAATGTCTTCTTGATTCTGATTCATCCACCTTAGTCACCTTTCTGACCCCTGCCTTGCAGAATTTCTCAGCTGACTTATTTTCGTCAATTCGATGCTTCCACATAGCAAGCTCCAACATTGTTGCAAAACCTTTTAATATGCTGAATTCACTTTTGTGTAGAGAGTGTGAGGGCGTCTCCCACATCATCCCTCCCACAACTCCGACACCCCTCCACAACTCCGACACCCCTGACATCCCATCCACAACTCCGACACCCCATCCACAACTCCGGCAGCACCTTCCCACGTCGCCCTCGTCGTCGTTGTCGTTCTCCCGCGAGGCATCTGCCGTCGTCGAGACGACGGCGCCCCACGCCCACCCACCGCCACGTCCCGCACGATCCGAGGGCGGACTCGACCCTCGCGTCGAATTGGGATCCGTGGCTCTCTTCTCGCGACGACGATGACGGCGGCGGCGACGACGGCGGCGGGTGGAGGGTCGACGCGACCTACCTGATCGTCGTCGCCGACGGTTCGTGTCTGGCCGACGCGAGCGCGGAGGGCGCGCTCAGGTGGGCCGCCGGATCATCGGGCGGGTCGGGGTCGTCGGGACCAACGGCCGTCGTCGCGGCTGGCGGTGGGAGGAGGGGGTTGGCGTCGTCGTCGGTTTCGGGCGCGTCGTCGCTGCTGCGGTCGGGACTGAGGAAGGCGCAGCGTTCCATCGAGCAGTCCGTGACGACCATCGCCATGCGCGCGGACGGGGGGAAGAATCCCGACCAGGCCTGCGCGTCGTTGCATTACCTCGCGTCGGACAACGGCGCGTTGACGAACGGTAGGATGGCCGAGGCGATCGGGTGCGCGACGACGACAACGGCGGCGGGGGAGGTCGCGGACGTCTGCCTGTCACGGACGGAGTGGGCGGAGATACCGTCGTCGTCGTTGTCGTCGTCCGACGGGGTGGGCGAAGGCGTAGGCGCGGGGATACTCTTCTCGATGCCCCTGTGTCTGCCAGACCTCGGCTTCCTCGAGAGCAACGGGGGCGTTCGTCTGACCCTGCGGTTGTACCTGCGCTCCGGCGCCACCCTCCTGAAGGCCGTGGCGAATCGGGAGTACTGCGTCGGCGAGAGCACGCTGTCGTACGACTCGATCGTCGCGACGCGATCGACGACGACGCTCGTCGTGCCTTTCGTCCGGGGGATGCTCGCCGAGATCGCATCGTCCTCCCCCTCGCGGGAGGGGGCGGCGTCGTTGCTCGTGACGACGACCCCACGCGTCAAGTTCGCGCCGCCGTGCACCTACGGCTGGACCCTTGCCGATCCGATCGCGACGACCGCCGCGACGCGGACCATGTTCCAGCTACCGTTGGACCGCGGATACGCCTTCGGCGATCGGCGACGACGAGGACGGCCTCCCCTCCTCGCGAACGAGCGCTCGGTCGAGTCGACCCTCGTTCTGCCGCTCGCGACGGCGTGCTCTCGCCTCTTCGCGCTCGCAGCGTCGCGCTCGCGCGATCGCGCCGCCGACGCCCTGTCGAGGATCCGCGGGAGGGAGGCGGTCCTCCTCGTCGACGACCATGGCGACGTGCCCCCCCATGACGGGACCGTGCTCGTGGAGGTCGGCCTGGTGGCGTTGGTCCTGTCGGGGTCGCCCTTGTCGCGGGGGGATCAATGGACCCTGGCCCTCGCGACGTGTGGGGGGGTCGAGGTCCCGTCCGTAAGGGCGGGTATTTCGTTTCAGCCCCCGCACAGCGTATTCGAGGAGACGCTGGGGGACGGACCGTGTCCGTTGCTGGACGGTGCGACCGGCGCGGGGTACGTCGACGGGAGTTGCGTGGCCGGCGCGAGGGGGGCGATCGTCGCGCGGTTCCGTCCCAGGGTACTCGCGGCCGCGGACGATCTGCTCCCCGGCGTCGCCGGGACGAGGGCCGACGGGAGGTATGTCGGCTCGATACGCCTGGAGGCGGCGGTCGCGACGGCCAATGTGGATACCATCGCGACAACCGTTGGCGCGAACTCGTGCGTCGAGGGCTCGGTCGATCTGGAAGAATATTTGGATCGTGTCCGAGCGCACGATGTGCCCGTGCTAGTACCCGCGATGGATGAGAATACGGGACGACGGATCGGCACGTTCGTTCTGCTGCTGCGCGTCACGATCAGTCCCGATCGCGCACCGCCTCCTCCGACGGTATCGGGCGTGTCCGCATCGTCGGGATTGGTGTCGGTGGTGGGACTTGATGCCCTAGTGGAAGAATCGGGACTGGCACCATACATCGATTGCGACCCCCCAGCGCCAAACGCTCTATTGGTCGCCGGTCCACCCAATGCGGGGGCGATGAGACGAAAACAACTAGCGACGATGGGCAGCTTCATCACGCCGCGATTCTTAGCGCATCAATCCAACGTTGTTCGAGATCACGATGCCAAGGTCTTTGGGGAACGTTACGAAAAGTATACCCAATCGGTACTGTCGGGCATTTCTGCTCAGATAATCGCCGAAGATGAGGCTGGCGTTCCGCTGTTCAAACGACACGCCCCGCGGCCTTTCAGGCCATCGCACAGTCGTGGCGATGCACTTCTCGCGGGTATAGGGTTCAACGTGCACGTCCAATCTTTATCACTCGACATTGTGCAGGATGGTCAAAACCCGTTGCAGGTGGGTGTCACCCAGAGCGTCACTCACGGTGCTCCCGCTGATCATGCCAAGGGATTTGGTGGACATTCATCTGGCAAAAATAAGGATGGGAAGAAGGCGTCCGAAGATTTGGCACCCAGAGGAGGATTGATGAAGTTGGAGAGCAAACGATTGGAGTTTGCGAAGGAATTGGACGATACCGTAACTAGTCTCATCGTAAGTAGAATAATTCCCCGTGCATGTTGTGTTTTACCCATCGGCATGTGATCGGCATCCCTCATCACATTTCGGCATTTACATTTTTCGTACTTCTTTACCCCTACTAGAGTGCTGTTGGCGACCATTTTAGGCGCCGATCACAAGCCACAACTGCGCGGCAGCAATCGGGCATTAGACCATCCCGTCACGTTCCACCGAACCTACCCGCAATTACTCACTATCGCGCAAAGGCTGTTGAGTGTGCACAGCGACTTCATAGCCTGACGTGGGATGTTGCAGTTCGAAGGGCTAATTGTTTCTCCCAAGCTTTAGGGATAGCTGTTACGTCGTACATGGCATCATTGAGCGATGGTGGTCCAGCGAGGAGCAACGGGGGAGTATGGGCGCGGCATGGATATCTCATTACATTCGAAGGCCTTTTGAGTGCTGTTGGCAAGGAGTTGGGAATGATTGAAGGTGAGCTCTCGCCTGGTCTTATTTTTGCTTTAGAGCGTTATAAACTCAGACTGCTCATCAACGCATTCTTTCAGATGCATCCGTTGCCATCTCGATGCTCAGAATGGTTAGCGTTGTGTTAGTGTCAGATGATGCCAATTCTATTCCTCCTCCCGATCAACATCGTATCCCTGTACCGCACTCGCCATATGTTCGATGGGTTTGCCTTAACTATCAAACATCCTGGGGCTCTCATTCTAAGACCCAGTACCATCTCCAAATTGGATTAGACCCTACATACTATCAATCACGTGTTCCAGATCCACTCAAAAATGGTCAGACTGTTCGGTTCTTTCCTGTACTGTTCCAAATGGGCGTTGAGTAAGTGATCGGCGCCCTTATCTTCCGGGAAAAACAGATTATTATTATCGTACTAAACTTTTCGGCTTTATTTTTTACCTTTCCTATGCTAGCATACGCCAATGGGGAGTAAATGCTGGCCGCAGTGTCACCAGTCAGATCAAGGAGAAGCAAAAACAAAGTGGAGGTGCAGATGTTAGTGATCTTGATAATGCTATTGATGCAGGAGAGACCGAGCGCGGCGGGAGCATCCTAGATGATGGTGATGAGGACGCTGAAGGGGATGAGGACGTTGCCGACGATGAAATCCTCTATGTGTTGAACGTCGAGGGATATCGCAAGTTGAATGCATATGCACACTCGGTCAACCCCACGGCTCCTGGTGTTACCGCGACGTCGGCGCCAGCACCCGTATTTGACTCGTTAGAGCAGCCGCAACAACTTCAACTGCTACCGGTCCATCCTTCTTTGGTATTACTTAGTGAGGCAATCAAGGCATCTGCCGGTAAAATGGAACATTCTGTATTAGATAGGTCAGCGACTGCATGTCAAAGATTCAGTGGCGGGAGCACTGTGTTTTGCAAGAGTGGGAAGGATCGCACTGCTATGCAAGTTACCTTCAAGCAGGCTCAATATGTGCAACGATTCATTGATAGGAAAGATGGCAGCCTACTGGAGGATACTCCTATCTCATATGATGAAGTAGTTGCGAAATCAGCACTGATGCGTAAACACGGAACTCGAATTCCAATATGCGAGAAGAATGCGGGAGAACCAAAGTTTGCGTTCAATCCATTACAACGGAAGTTCATGCCGGAAATGTTGAGACCAGACGCATCACTATGCACCTGGAGCAAGCCGGAAACGTAAAGTGTAACACAAGCGTATCGATGCGCTTGGGATGGATGGACTATGTGATAGTTCTCAAGCCTAGCTCACAGCAGTGCTTGGCCCGGTGGCCTTTTGTGGGAATGACCTGGAGCGCCAGAGAAGCCACGTTTCGTCGCACACTTAAAAGGGTAACAAATAAACAACTACATAATTCAAACCAATCTCATGAACGTACTTGGATGAATGAATCTGAATGAGTCAATGTACAGTCGTTTAAACAGTCCTATTATGCTGTCGTCTCTATCGTCGATCGTTACGAAACAGCCACGCGGTCCTCCAAAATGAAGGAATGGCGACAATCGCTGTCACTATTTTCACCCATTCCATGACGAGGATGTTGTGCATCGATCCATCGCTGTACTCAAGGCAATACCTACCGACCCTGTCGCATTCCAGAGCCCCCGTGACGCTGAGGACGTAACCGACGGTGCAGGACGTGCCGGTGAAGAGTATGACGTTCCCGAACGCTCCCTCCTTGTCGTTTGGGAAGAAGTCGGCGAAGACGGCGCGGAGCGTGCCCTCGTACGTCGCCCTCCCGATGCCGAGCAACGTGTATATAAAGAGCAACGTCATGCGGTCCCAGTCGAGCAGGAATAGGAAAAGCAACGATATCGTCAGGTACGACGATGCGCCGATCGTGAGCGCATCGCCCTTCCCGCATCGAAAGCGCCCCCGCGAGGTTTGCATCCACCCGAATATCAAACTCGATCCCGCGGCGACAAGTGACGTCACGGCGGTGTACAGTCCCACGTACGTGGAGTTCGGATCCGAGAGCACGCGCTGTATCACCTCCCCGTTCAGTATCGACGACGCGAACGACGTGCTCATGCCGAAGAGGACGCATATGGGGGAGAGGTACTTCGTCTTCGGATCGGTACGGAGGAGGTCCAACGCGGCCGTGGCCTTCAGCGGCGGACGACGATCGTCGACCTCCTCGCCGCCGCCGCCATCGTCTTCGTCGTCTTCGTCTTCGTCTTCGTCGTAGTCGTCGTTGTCGTCGTCATCCTCCGTCCGTAACCGTTCCGGATCCGCGACGCCCGTCATGAGGCACGCGGGCAGCACGGACAGGAGAGCGTACGATCCGAAAACGACCCTCCACGACATTCCCGCGGTACGTATTAGGAACGTGGACAGCGAGCGCAACATCACCTCGAGGAGGAGGAAGACGAACGCGAACGTCGCGCCGAATTCGCTCGTCGCGTCCTCCGACGACGCCGGGGGAGCATCCAACGTTCTATCCCCGTCCTCCCCTCCTCCTCCTCCCCGTCGTCGTCGTCGTCGTCCTCCCCGTCGTCGTCGCACTTCACCCGCCGTAGTCGTGGTGGCAGCAGATGTCGTCGCGGACGCGTAAAGTCGAGACGCTGTCGCGAAGTACGCCCCCTGGCTCACCCACAATATCGAGCTCCCGATCCCGCCCGCGATCGCCCCCGTCATCGCCACGACGTACCGCGCGCCTCCTCCTCCGTTTTCGACCTCCCCCTCCCCCCCCTCTGTAACGATCGTCGTCGTCGTCGTCGTCCCCGTCGTCGACGACGCGACTACGAAGAAGCTCGTCACGTAAATCGCGACCATGCCCATGCCCAACATCAGACCGCGACGACATCCCAACCTCGAAACCACCGCAGTCGTAGTACCGAACAGCGCCGATAGTGTGTAACTCGCGTACAACATCCCGGAGGACCAGACGCCGACGCTGCCGAGGCGGGCGTTCGCTAGTCCGAGCACGGAGACGGAACAGCCGTGGTTGATCGCGAATAACACCGACATGCGATGAAAATTACGACGTATCCTCGACGACGACGACGACGACAAAGTCGAGTCGTAGTCGTCGAAGAGGAGGAGGGGGAGGGGACGAGGAGTAGGGGGTCGATGGTCAGTCGCGGTCGTCGTCGTCGCGGTCGTCGCAGTCGTAGGGGGGGAGGAGGAGGAGGAGGAGGGGGGATGCGGATCGAGGAGGGGATCGGTCATCCTGCCGCCGCCGAAGTCGTCGCCGTCGTCGTCGTCATCGCGCGGTATCGAGCTTTCGTCGCCGACGCCGATCATCCCGGCCGAGGCGGGACGACGACGGCCGTCGACGACGGAGGAGGGGTACATCGCGGATATAATAATATATGGGTCGGATCGACGTCGTCCTCTTTTCGACGTCTTCGTCGTCGTCAACGTGCATTCGCACCTGGGCATCTGGAGCAGGTCGAGGTGGGAGGGACGACGACGACGACGACGACGACGACGACGCCGTTCCCTCCTCCCGTTCGCGGCGTCGGCCGCCGGCCCGCTAGCGTCCGCCCCCGCTCCCTCGTCGTCGTTATCGCGGCAGGTCGGCGTCTTGTACCACTCGGTCCCGCAGCAGGAGCACCTCGGGAAGGACAGTTCGGCGGGCGCCATTTCCCCCCCGACGTCGGTAGTCTCATCCTTCGGGATGGCGGGGGACCCGGACGACGACGACGACGACGATTTTTTAATGACGGCATTTCCGAGCGGCGACGGATTTTCTTCTTTCAGCCCCCCGCCGTTAGACTGGTTTTAGATTTTTTTTTTGGCCAGAACGCTCGATTGATCGCTTGCTGA
>JALLAZ010000976.1:0-10950 GCA_036939755.1 Stephanodiscus triporus | reverse complement strand
ATCGTCGTCGTTTTCGTCGTCGTCGTCGTCGTCCCCCCCGCCCACCCCCCCGGCCTCCCGCTCGAGCCTCTCCCTCAACAACTCCACGATCGCCCTCTGAGTCCTCCTCTCCAGCTTGTCCATCCTGCGCCGTATGTCGCGTTTCAGGTCCCAATTCACCTTCCTCGTCGCCGCGTTCGCCGCGGCGGCGCTCGACGTCCCGACGGGTCCTCCTCCCCCCCATCCCCCCCCGGCCATGACGTCCTGCCCGGCCGCGATGCGCGACTCGCGTCCGGCCCTCGCCAGCGCCAATTCCAGGACGGACCTATTGTTGTTGTTATTGTCATCCCCCCTCTTCTCGGATTCGCCGCCCGTCGTCGTCCTCTTCCTCTTTCCCTTCATCGTCATCTTCGACGTCGTCGACGACGACGACGACGATCCCCCCCCATCCCCCGCGTCGACGACGACCCCGCCGCCGAATCCGCCCGATCCTCCCCCGCCTCCGCGGCCGTCGTCGTCGTCGACGACGGGCGGCGCCGAAGAAACGAGCGAGGGGTCCTTGGGCACGTAATTCCTGAACGATAGGGCGGGCCTACTCCCGCCTCCCCTGCCCCCGCTCGACGACGACGGCTGCGGCGGGGGAGGAGGGGGGGGGGCGGAGGAGGAAGGAGCGGCGGACCCCTCCCGGGAGGGGGAGCGCCCCGCCTTCGAGGCGAGCGAGGCCAGGCGGGCGCTCCGATCGCGATCCGTCATTTACGAGCGAGCGAGTGAGTGAGTGAGTGAGTGATGGGCGATGATGGCGGGGATCGGATGAAGCTTGGGATGGGATGGGCTCCCGGGGTCGTGTCGGTTGTTGTGTGTGTGTTTGTTGGTTCGTATCATCTTCTTATATTTTTTATAGAGTCTGGCCTTCTCACCTCAAATATTTCTTCGAAAAATAATAATAATAATGACGCTTCGCCGACTTGCCGTAGTCGTCGCGACGAGGGGGGTCCGCGGCGTCGCACGACGGTCGTCGACGGTCGCGTCGCCTCCTTCGGCGGCGGTCGGGGGGGGGACGTCGGAGGCGACGCGGCCGTCGACGGCCGGAGGAGTGGTGGTGGGGGGAGGGGGAGGGGGAAAGGGGGAGGAGAAGACGACGACGATGACGACGACGACGAAGACGAAGGGGGGGGGGGGACGGCCGAGTCGACGACGGCATCCTCTGCGACCCCCCCCTCGCGACGGTGGACCTCCTCCCCCCCCGGGATCCGTCGTCGACGCGACGATCATCGAAGGTGGGAGGAGGCCGATCATGACGAGGGAGAGGCTCCCCGGCGAACGGACGCCGCATCACGGCAAGGTCGGCATCGTCGTCGGGGGAGACGTGCGCGACATCGCCAGGCGGGCCGTGCACGTCGCGCAGGCCAAGATGCTCTTCCGGCAGAAATACGAGCATCATCGCGCCACGTCCTCCGCGTACGCGTTGTCGTCGTCGTCGAGGGGGGGGGGGGTGGAACGCCGCACGACGCCCTCTTCATCGCCACGATCAGGAGGACGATCGACGTGGCGTGCCTCAGTCGCGTCGATTGCGGCAACGACGACGGGGACAACGACGACGCCGACGCCGACGGGAACGACAACGAGGACGCGACGACGACGAATTCGATCTACCGCCGCGCCGTCGTCGTCGAGTTCGTGAACGTAGGCGCCGCCCAGAAGAAGAGGGAGGTGGAGACGTACGCGGCCGTCGACCTGATAATCGAACTCGCCGACATAGGCATCGATTTGGTGAACGATCCTCCCGACCTCGCGGCACGGAGGAGGGCCGTGACGGGGGAGAGGTTCGACTCCGACGTTCGTCGGGCGAGGATGATCCTCGAGGCCCTCGACGTCTCCCGTCCGACCTTCGACACGCGTCCGGCGGCGGCGGCGGCCGCCGCGCCGCACGGGCAGCAGCACGGATACGCGTCGACTGCGCGTTTCTACTGTCGGGGGTGCCCATCGTCGTAACACCCTCGCTCTCGTCGTCGTCGTCTTCGTCGTCGTCGGTCGATGGGATGGCATTCGTCGGACGGAGCAAGGCCGAGGCCGAGGGACGCGCCCTCCTCGCCGCGACGTCGCGCGGGGGCGTGCTCGAAAACTTCGTCGGGTCGAGGAAGATGGACGACATACGCGACGCGATATCGAAGTCGCCGTCGGGACACGTCGCTGCGCTGCACGTGCCGCCCTTGCCGGACGAAGCGTTGGACGTGCTATCGGTCGCGTTGGGATCGCTTGCCGATCGGCGGGAGAGGATGGAAAATCACGAAAAGGCGATGACCGCGCTCCTCGCCGCTCGTCGCGGAGTAGAACGTCGGGGGGCGGGGAGGTCGTCGACCCGGCGCGACGATGGGGCCGGGGGGAGGTCGTTGTCGTCGTCGTCGTCGTCGTCGATCAACGACGCGTTCCTCGCGGAGGAGCGATCGAGGGAGGAGGATGCGGATCGCGATCCCGACGGCATTCGCGGGAGGATGAGGGCCGCGCGCGACTCGCTCCCGATAAAGGCCATTCGAGGGGACCTCGTCGACTCCCTCGTTTCGCGGCAGGTGGTGATCGTTTCCGGCGGTACCGGCTCGGGAAAGTCGACGCAGTGTCCGCAGTACATCCTCGAGGACGCCATCGCGAACGGGAGGGGGGCCGACACGCGCATAATCGTCACCCAACCCCGTCGCATCGCCGCGATTTCGGTATCGAGGCGCATCGCCGCCGAGCGCGACGAGGGGATCGGCCATTCCGTGGGATATTCCGTCCGTCACGACGCCCGACCGCCGCGATCGGACGGCTGTATTGAATTTGTCACCACGGGCATCCTCTTGCGGAGGCTGATTAACGATCCGTCCCTCGAGGGGATTTCGCACGTGATGATCGACGAGGTGCACGAGAGGGATATCGACACTGACTACTTGTTGATTCTCCTTCGAGATCTATTGGCCGTGAGGCCGGAACTTCGCGTAGTTCTCATGTCCGCGACGCTGGATGTCGACAGCTTCAGGGAATATTTCTCGTCCAATCGTCTCGATAATGACCCAGTACCCGTCATGAGCGTGCCAGCCAAACCACGACATCCTGTCGATGTGGTACATCTCGAGGATCTGGCCGGGGAGGGCGTTACATCGTCGATGGGACATGGAACCCCACCGGATATTCGAGACCTCGCCGAATCTCTACTGCGCCTGCACGATCAACGGCTTCAGTTCGAGCTGGAAGAGGCATTAGCGGAAGAGGCAGCTGCATTACGTCTGGAGGATCGTTCAATTGACGAAGAAGTAGACGAAGAATCTTTGGATGGCGACGACGAGAGCAGCGACTCTGATTCTGATACCGATTCCAGTCGTGATGGGGACGAGAGCTCCAAGTCGTCGTTGCGTCTCAATGTTCTGCGGCGGGCAGTGACCATGCGGGGAGGTGCCAAGGGCAGCATTTTGCCCTCTTCATCGCCTACTGCCAAACAACAAAACCATGGCGACAAAAGGGACATAGGCGAAATAACGACGAAACTCCTAGCCATGATGGCTCTTCACGTTGCGGAGGTTGAGACAGCCGCGGGTAGAAGTGGGAGCATTCTGTGTTTCTTACCTGGCTTGGACGAAATTAAAGACGCCATGACAATATTGGAAGATGTGACTGATCCGTCGCTGAAAAAAAAGATGAAGATCCTCCCACTTCACTCGACCATCCCACAAGACGACCAGCAGAAAATTTTTGATGCTGCAGCAGACGGCACAGTGAAGGTTATTTTAGCCACAAACTTAGCCGAGAGTTCTGTGACGATTGATGACGTATTAGGTGAGTGCGATCGCTTCATTATTCGATGGCGCGTGCACGGCGCAGCATCACAATGTCAATATTGCTCATAGGATTGACATTTACCTTTTTTAAAGCCCTTGTGGATTCGGGCCTCGTTCGCGAGAACCACTGGGATGCTGAGAAGTCTATGAGCAGTATGTTGACAGTGCCAACATCTAAGGCCTCGGCGACACAACGTCTTGGAAGGGCTGGCAGGGTCGCCCCAGGCAAGTGTTACAGATTGTATTCGATGGGACAGTACGAAGCCATGCTTGAGCGGCCTTTGCCTGAGATTCAACGAAGTGCTCTTGAAGCGACTTGTTTGAATACATGTAGCATGACGAACGATAAAGTGGCAACGTTCTTGAGTCGCGCGTTGGATCCACCAAAGGAGGAGGCTGTCACATACTCGATGGAGAGATTAAAGAAGCTCGGTGCAATCTCTGTAGATTCAACATCGACTGATGCTGTAGAGACACTGACACCGCTGGGTAGATGCCTTTCCCAGTTGCCACTTGATCCAGCAATTGGTAGGATGTTAATCATGGGTTGCGTGTTGCAATGTTTAGATCCTATCTTGACCGCAGCGGCCTGCTTCAGTAGTAGGGATGTCTTCTTTACGCCACCAGGTTTTCGCGACAGCCAACGAAAGATAAGACGGGAGTTCTGTGAGTATTCTGACATTTTAGCAGCTGTGCGAGCTTATGAGGAGTATAACGATGTATTGCAGGACGAAGGCTGGGATGTTGCTAGACAGTGGGCATCGGACAACTTCATAAGTATCTCTGCGATGGCCTCGGTGCATTCTACCCGATTGCAACTAATCAACGAACTCCATCGAATCGGGCTCATCCACCACAGTGACCTTGAGCAATCTCGCGGTAGGAATAAGACATTGCGAGCAGATGCAACCTTGAATAGAAATGCTGGGATAGAGTTTTTGTACAGTGCCGTATGGGCGTGTAGTTCCCCGGACAACCTCGCTGCGCGCCAAAAACTTGGATCATTTGGGACATTGAGGACGCGCATGGAGGACCGCACTGGTCTGCACCCATCTTCGGTCACCTTCCACCGGAAGCCCCCTACGAATAGTCATCGACTTCCTCCGTGGTTTTCGTACAGAGAAATGGTGTTGTCCTCTCAAGTCTTTCTCCGAGGCTGCACAGCTTTGACTCCGGAGCAAATTCTATTGTTCGGGGGCTACTCATTTGATACTAACCAGAGACTCATTGATGAGTGGATAATGGTGGAGAGTTCATGCGCCGATACCGTGGATGTTCTTTCAGCTGCCCGACGTGAAATTAATGCGGCGCTGGAGTTAACTGTGATGAATCCAAGAAAACCACTGCCAGAAGTCCAACGATCAATCGTTGATGCTATTTGCGATTGCTTTGATGTGCTAGATGAGACTGATTAGCGAGTCATGTTTCAGTGCTGCAATGGTTCAATGAAAATCCAGACTTTCAAATGAGCGACGAAAGATGGCTTCAGATTGTCGCACTTGGTGTGGATGCGATATCACAATCAACCAATGTTATGGTGCTAAGTTCCACTCACGGATCAATTGAAATGTTTGTTTGTCGGACATTTCCGTTCATGTAACACGAATCCTTATTTTGGTTCAGTAGTTTCAATTAAGATAAATTACTACTTTACCAAATCGAACCCGTGTTTGTTCCCCAATTAGAACTTCCGCCGGCAACATTATTCCCTTTATTAGTATTATTCAATGAGTCCCCATTCCCCAAAAAGGAGCTGAAGTTCAATCCCGCCAGTCCCAGGGAGGCTGTCTGGTTCGAATTACTCCCTCCGCTCCAAATGCCACCAGACCCTAGAGCTGAACTGTTCTGACCGCCACCGTAGGAAATAGATTCGAGGATAGAAGAGGTCTGAATACCACCTACTGCCCCAACGCCGACCGAAGAGGGAAACGATTCAAAGGTCATGATGCTTCCCACTCGTGATGCGGCATTTTCTTCACCCGCCGTTGGCATGCCAGATATTCCTGTGATGGACGATGCCGCGCTTGGCACGGTGTAATCTCCCTTATTTCCGACCATGGGCACTAATGTTGCTGGAGGTGCGTTTCTATCATCGCCGAACGAGCTTACCAACGAAGACATTTGGTCGGAGAGGGGGTTCTCTGAATGATCGTTGGATGCAGATCGAGAGGGAGGTGGGGGTGATACGGCAGCGGGTAATGCATGCATGGATTGAGCGCTCATTGATGCTGCGGTGTTTGATGCAACGTGAGGAACAGTTTGTTTGAAGAACGTTGGGACAAACTCTCTAGCCGTAGCACGGATCATACCCAAAGGATTCGTCTCAACATAAGACGACGAGGCAGAATCCGTGGTGTATTGATCCGGAGGGCTGCTGCCAGTCGAGAACCCCGGCGGAGCCACTGAAATACCGGTGCTAAAACTTGGATTCTGAAATAGCGGGGTGGAATCGTTCACCATGTGAGCAGTGACAGCATTATTTTGGACCGTAAGGGTGCCTGTGACGTTCTGGTGTAGTCCTCCTGGACTAGTAGTCTTCTGCAAGATTGCTGTAGGCGGGTGTTGGCGCTGATTGATACCAGTCGTATGCTGGCTAGTCGATGGATTGAATGTCGTCGCAAGAATGCTGCGTGGCGGGGACGAAACTGGCGTTGGACTGGATGAGGCAGCAGTGGCGAAAAGAGGCTGGTTACCAGCATCCGTCTTCGTCTGTTTTGAATTGACACTGCCAGTGGCCCCTGATAGCATCCCCAGCGGGGTATTGCTTGGCCTTGTCAAGATTTTCGGCGCTCGCACAGTCGGAGCTTGTGGGATGCCCATGTTTGACGTGGCAGTCTTCGATTTGGAACTGGACACCTTTGGTCCACCAGCTATTATCGTCAGGGGCGGGCCGTTTGAGTCTGCGTTTCGATGATGATGTTTACCACCCCCTCCTTTAGCACCAACGGGAATGTGCACAGCTGACGAGGGCACACCAACACTCCCTGACACTTCAGCAATTGGAACGGCCGGCAATACAGCAGTCTTGGGCATTAATGTCTCTATTTCGGCCTGTTTTCGACGCTCCAATGCTTCGGCCATCCTGGCATTTTTCTCCATCTCCTGCCGTGCCTGTTCACGCTCATTCCATTCTCTACGAATTCGACGCTGTTCCTCACGTTTCTCGGCGACACGTTTGGCGGCGGCTAATTCCTCCTGGCGCTTACGAGCCGCCTCCTCGGAATCACGCTTGGCACGTGCGGCCGCCTTTTTCTGTGCCTTGCCCAGGATTGCGGGGTCGGTTTTTCCGGTCTCGTGATTGGCGTCGATTTTCGTCGAACTTTGCTCGGCATAGCTGCCTTGATCGGCAGCACTCCCACAGTCGACAACTTCACCCCCACCTAGAATCCACATGACCATGTCGTCGGCCGTGGCGCGTTCGAATCCTCCGAGAGCTCGTGCTGCGGACTTAATTTGATCTTCCGTGAAGCCCATACCAAGAAGAGCCACTGCTACGGGGTCGGTGAGATCTTCATCATTAGAATCCGAATGCGGAGATTTCGATTCTGGCTGTGAGCTAGTCACAGTTACTGTGGGGGCAGGAGTTTTCGCGCTGGGCTGCTGTTGCGGCTTCTTCTTTTTTCTGGCCTTTTGATTAGTAGAAGACGATGCCACAGAAGAAGATATTTGGCCACCGCCAGCACCTCCATTATCTGTCACTGTTAGTGCATTATCCCTCAATTGTTCATTATTGTGCATTGGAGGACTGTATCCACGATTTTCGACGTCCGATAACCGGATACAAAAAGAGTACAATATTTTCATGTACGCAGCCTTATCATTGGATGAAACGTTTTCTATTCGATTCTCCACTACATCATCGAGGATGTCAGCTTCGCTCAATAGATCGTCATCGACTGCACCAGATTGCAAAACGATGGCCAGTTCGCGTGCCGTGATTCCACTTCCAGCTCGTCTAGTGTGAGTGTTTCCAGTGGTATGGGGACATGAGGTTCACGCACTTGATGAATATTTCAGAATTTTAATGCCTGCCCACGGAACTGACACTCACCTATTCAAAGAAGTCAAGGAACGATCCGTCCTCGTCTTTACATCAACACCAACAAACAGTAATAATTCCATGACTTCAGCTGCTCCGCCTGCCACGGCATAATGCAGTGGTGCCCACCCTCCGTCCTCACACAATAATTCGAACATAGAAATATCATTGACCTCTTTAGACTGTCGACATTCGATTATCCATTGTATGAAATCAGCGTCATTTCTATAAGCTGCGGAATGTATGGCATTCCGATTTTGAGTTAATGGTGATTGAAACAATACTGCATCGAAGGATACCGATAGGATATACTTGGCTAATTTTTCCCGTGCAAGATTATGAGCAAAAGGATGTACCTGCATCGATGTGGTCTCCAATGATGATCGAGTTTGATATTTTTGTACACAATTGAGCAAGAACCAATTCATCTGTTTCAGCAGATATTCCTCTTGTGATTTTGGCCTGTCTTCGTCATCTCCCCCATCTTTGTCCTCGTTATCTAAACTTATGAAGGGCATAGGATTGTAGACGTAGTTCTTAAACGGGCTTTCCCCCACCAAGGCATCCATCTTTTTAGCATCCATTCCCAAACATGCCGTCACAACACGAGATCTCCACGACGCGATGGCCTTGTCACGCTTTTTCATCGAAGCAATTGCGGCCTTCGCCTCCGCCTCTTTCTTTGCGCGTTCTTTTTGTCTTGCCTTCTTGTCGCGTTTTTTCGCAGCCTTCTTAATCCGTTGCTCTTCCTCTTCTGCTTCGAGAGCCAGACATTCTTCTTCGGATAATGAATAGCCCTTGACGTTGGTGGCACTATCGTCGTATTCGAATTCAGCGGGGAAATAATCCATGTCGTCCTTGTCGCTGCTAATCGGTCGATCTTGCGGCATGCCGCGACTCGTGGTCATCCCTCCCCCGGCGAACATCGATTCCGACACCGTCGCGCCCTGACCGGTCAGGCGCGCGAACTCCTCGAATTCGGCGAGTCCCCCCATCACGCCCCGCGCGCGGAGGCAGGCGTCATAATAATCCAACCACGCCGTCGAATTCGCCCCCTCGTCGTCGCAGTCGCCCCCTCCGCCCTCCGCCGTCGGGATCGCGATCGGCGCGCCCGGATCAACACCGCCGATCGACGCTGCGAACGCCGCGATCGCCGAGGCCGTTACCGCGGGCGCGGCGGCGTTCGGCGGCCATCCTCCCGGCGGGGGGGGGATCGGCAGCACGGCCGGACCCCACGGCAAGACGAAGGAAGGCGAGTTCAAGGCGGCGCTCCCACTCCCGCCGAGATTCATCGAGAATGCCGGCGCGTTGTTGTTACCGCTGATGCTCGCGTTGGAGGTGCCACCGCCGCCTCCCTTCTGTCGCGATGGATGTTTGGATTGGAATTGGTGTTGTTGTTGTTGTTGATGTCGTTGTTGTTGTTGTTGTTGTTGTTGTTGTTGTTGTTGTTGTTGTTGCCGCTGCGTCGCGCCCATGGCCGCCATCTTGTGCATGACCTCGTTCTGCGCCGCCTGGATGCTCAATACTCGTTGTTCCATTTCTTCCCTGCTCAAATTGTTGACCCTCTTCCCGCCGGAGTTTCGAACGCCGACGACGACGCTCTGCAAGAAATTCACGCCGTCGAGGATGGCGTTCACACCCCCTCCCACCTCCCCCAGCATCCCCCGGGCCTTCGTCGACGAGGCTGTGTTGTAATCTCCCGCGTGTACGGCCTCGGCCGGCACCGGGTCCTCGCCCGGGCCGCAGCCCTTCATCTCGTTCATGGCCTCCCCCAGTAATCCGATGGCGCGCTCGTCCTTCATCACCCTCTCGCACAAACGCGACGTCGCCGCGTCGACGCGGGCCGGGTCGCCAGCCTCCTGCGCCGATACGATCGTGTTAGTGAGCGTCACGAGCTCCGTGAAGAGGGGGATGAGCGTCCGCAGCTCCTCCACGTCGTCATTCGAGAAATTGGGGCGTCGTTCGCGGCCGTCGTTGTCGTCGTCGCAATCGGACGAGGAGCGACGGGGTGGTACGCCGCCGGTCCCGCCGCCGCACCCCGGGGCGGGGGAGGAGGACGACGACGACGCGAGGACCGAGGCCCAGGCGGACATCAGGCCGATGCCCCCGCCCCCGCCCCCGCCCGACGATGCGCCCGACTCGGGCGCGCCAATAGGCGCCGCGGACGCGGAGGAGGATACGGCGCCGACGAGGTTCGTCACTTGCTCCCCCGATGGCGCCGAGTTGACGGAGGCGATGAGGTTGAGAATTTGTTGGAACTTCGCCTTATTGTTGACGACGACGTCGCCGCCGACGCCGGCGCCGCCGACGCCGCCGCCGCCGTGGTGGTGATTCTTCGTCCGTTGCTTCCGAGCGGTGGGCTGCCGCTGCTGCTGCTGCTGCGTCGTCGCCGACGTCTGCCGGTGCGACACGAGCGCCGATAGCGCCTCGAGCTGCAACCCCAACGACTGCGCCGCCGACTGGACCGTCCCCACCGTCCCTCCTCCTCCTCCTCCTCCTCCTCCTCTCCCCACCGCCGACGTCGACGATATGCCGAGATCGAACAGCGCGCCCAGGTCGACGTTGGCGGTCATCCCTCTTCCCCCTCCCCCCCCCGGAGCGACGACGCCGACCGTGCCCCCCCCCCCGGCGATCGGCGACGAACCGTCGTTGTTCCCGGTCGCGGACGACGACGAGCACAGCTGCGACGCGAGCAGGGCCTCGCTTATCGATTGCAGGTACTTCTGGGCGGACATCGCGTCCTCCAGCGACATGCTGCCTTGGCCGATGCCTCCTCCTCCCCCCGCCGCCGCCGCCGCCGCCGCCGGGGGGACGAACGAGGACGCCGACGTCGTCATCGCCGACGAAACGATGCCCGCCGCGGCCTCGTCCCGAAGCTGGACCAGCGACTGCATCCATCGCCTCGCGTTGGCGCCGCCGGCGGTCGTCGTCGTCGTCCCCCCCCCCCCTCCTCCTCCTCCTCCTCGTTGTCCATGACGAATCGTCGACAGGCGTTCACCGCGATTATCGTCCCAGCGAAGAAATCGTCCTCGTCGGACGACGGCGGCAGATGTCGGAGCAAGTCGAAGCCGTGCCTCTCGACGTCGTGCCGTAGCGCCGACTCGAGCGACGGAAACGACGGAG
>JALLAZ010000975.1:0-10947 GCA_036939755.1 Stephanodiscus triporus | reverse complement strand
CTTGAAAAGTACGATTTCGTTCCCGCCCGAACCTAAATAGTTGTTAAGCTGTTAACATGAAGATGTTTCGCAAGTGGTTGTGGGCCTTCATCCGGGCCATTGCCGAGCTCAAGAAAGTGGTGGTGAGTATATTTTTTATGTAATCACATCATGAGGATGGCGTGGAGTGTTCGGATTGGTTGATGTTGACTTCGCCCCTCGGGATGACAGTGCGCAAAAGTGATTTTTTCTGATTTTTTCTCCACCACGTCCTCACACCCCCCTCCCGCTGCTGCTGCCGCCTCCACAGAGTGAAAAAAGGGACGTCCTCAACGATTGTCATATGACGATCGATGGGATGGACTTCCGCATCCCGCAACAGGGATCGGCGATGGAGGGAAACCCCTTCGCGTCCCACAAGTATGCCGGGAAGTCCGCCCTCCGCTACGAGCTGGGCGTCTCCATCCTGGGGGAGACCTGGTGTGGATCCAAGGCCCCTACCCTGCAGGCGCGCTCACTGACATCACAATTTTCAACATGGTCCTCCACAATTTCCTCAACCCGGGCGAGCAGGTAAAGACGGACAAGGGGTAGTACACGGGGCACGCCAACAACAACAAGATCGTGTGCCCACAAACACGGGCAACCCACCCGAGCTCAAAGAGATGCAGGGGTGGGTGAGGGCGCGTCATGAGACACTAAATGGGTGGCTGAAGAACTGGGGATCCTCTCCCAGGTCTTCTGCCACCACATCACCCTCCACGGGACCGCTTTCCGGGCGTGTGCGGTGGTGACGCAAATCAGCATCGCGGACTGCGGCAAGAGCCTCTTTGAGGCTGAGTACGGCGACGAATTTTTCGAGAGCCTATTTATTCATATTCAATTGTTTATAATCATTAATACCTATTCTCTAAGGCCAGCGGAGGGGAGAGGTGGCGGCGGAAACCATGGTCGGGTATTTTTCTTAGTAAAATTCCCTAATAAAAAAGTACGAATTCACACTATTAGCGTACAGGGGGAAAACTACTAATTCATACTTTTCCCCCTCAACTCCATTCTCTCCTCAAAGGCTGTGCACGCTGCTCGACCTCTTTGGAGATGACTTCGCCTTCCCCGAGCTTCACTGCAACAGGCCGAAGTCTGGCGCGCCAGCGGGTCGACCACTCTGAAGGGATGATCCGCTTCCGGTGTTTCTGACGAACCTATCACAGCTTCGCCTAAGGGGCAACGAAAGCAACCAGGTGATAGAGGATAGAGAGAAGGCGAAGGGGGGGGCCTTCGTCAATCAACTTTTTCAAATCAACGCCATGAACAATTCGTTGCCTCCGAAGTTGTCGGGACACAACGATTTTAGCTGTAGACGTACCAATATCAGTAGCAAAGAAAAATGAATATTTTACATGTCAGGTCCTTTAGTACTTTACCGTACTCCAATGCAACCTGGTCGACTTTGGTAAGATTCGAACAGGCCAACTTTCTCGTGCACCAATGCAAGGATAATAATTCATCAACTAGATCTCATCTTTTTCAACAAAAATATACTACTCAAACTATCCTGGACAGCCTTATCTGGAGTGCTCGCCCCACTGGTTACGCCTATGACCAGCTCCCTGTCCTTGTTTTCGATATCCTCGATAAACTTCTCCGTTACGATGTCACCGGACATGGTACGGTGTGTGATGGTGTTATCGGCGCCGATACATTCCGCCTTGTTGATGTGGAAGGAACGCACACCCCTCTTCTGGGGGATTTCGAGGAGGTGGGCAGTGTTGGAGGAATCCCATCCGCCGACGACAAGGATGAAGTCAAGGTTGAGTTCGTCGGCTTTCTCGACGAGATCGTGAATTGCGTCTTGCCGCTCCTATCATTTTAATCGACAATACGCATTTTTTTTAGCAAAATCAGAATCGACAAAAATGAGATCTGTGTACATTTTGCTTACCTGCGTCGCATCGCAGATAGTGTCGAACTCCTGGTAATGGTCCTTTGCATCGACCGGGCCAAATTTTTTCATCATAGTCTTCTGCATCAACTGTCCAATCGCCCTCGTTTCCTTCTTATACATGGTAGTCTGATTCGCCAACCCGACCTTACTCAACATGGTATCCGGATCAAACCCCTTCGACACTGCCTTTTCGAAATGCTTCAAGAATTTCTCCTTGTCGCCCCCATTCAGGATGTAGTCCGCGACCATTTCCGCCTCTTTCATATCCTTCACGCAGATGTAATCTTCGCAGAACGAGACCGTGGCAACAGTCTCCTCGTGCGCGTACTTGCCATGGATGATCGAGGTCAGCCCCTCCTTCTGATGCTTGTCGACGGTGTTCCACACCTTGCTCACCCAGGGGCAGGTGGTGTCGACAATGTCCACATTTTTCGAATGCAGGAGCGACATCTCCTCGAACGACGCGCCGAAAGCGGGCAGGATCACCACGTCCCCATCGCCCACCGAGGAAAAATCTTTTTTGTTGGCGTCGACCTTCTCGATGAATTGGACGTTCATGTCGTGCAACCTGTCGTTCACCTCCGGGTTGTGGATCAATTCGTTCGTGATGTGCACCTTCTTTCCGGGGAAGTGCTCGACCGCCTCGTAGGCGAGGGCGATGCTGCGCTCGACGCCCCAGCAGAACCCGAAGTCCTTCGCGAGGTGTACCGTCACCCCGTCCTTTCGCACCACGAAGTTATTGCTCTTCAATTCGTCGACGAGCCCGGACTTGAATTGCTCCCCCATGGATTTTTCGACGCTTTCGCGGACATCCTTGAACCCCTGGCGGTGGAAGGTGGGGGATTTTATGTATTCGAGGCGCTTTTCCTTCTTGGTCGGTTTGCGCTCTTCGATGTCTGTCGGGGCCTCGGCGGTGGACATGGAGAGGGGACGTACGAGCTGAATGTTATGGGAGGGAGTGAAGGCATGGCTGCCGGTAGCGACGAGGGCGGCCACTGCCAGTACTGATGCTGTTGAGAACTTCATGTTCGTCGACCGTATGATAACTTGGGGTTGAGGAGACAGGGAAGAATGGGAATGGGAAGAATTAGACCTCTTCGCGGCGGGGCGGGTCGGGTGGGAGGTGTTGCCGCTGATGATAAGATTGTGATGTGTCTTCAAATCCACGTGTACATAGGTAGAGTTACGTACGATACGTACATAATATCGAACACCTTTTTGGGGATGGTTGAGTTTTTTTGTGCACAAAGTTCCCCGAAGGGCCCGTTAGACAAGCTTCGTGAGTTGTCGAAGGATTATAAATTTTTTTATGGCCAACGTCATACCGGTGTCGACTTGTCCAACGAGGCTCAGCATAGTTGAGGCAAATCTTTGCTTACGATTGCCTTGCTTTTGCTCCTCTTCTAGCAACAATTCTTCGTATCTGTTACTCTCGCCTTATCGTACTCCCTACCCGCACCATGAAGCTCCCTCTCTTCGCTGCCCTCGTCGGCTCTGCCGCCGCCTTTGCCCCCAGCCCCGTCGCCAAGACCACCTCCGCCCTCAATGTCGCCTACAACCCCGAATTCGGCGGCAATGACTTCGACCCCATGGGCTTCGGCAAGATGTACGAAATCAAAGGAGCGTTCCCGAACATGTTTCCCCACCCCCAATACCTCGAGGAGTCGGAAATTAAGCACGGGCGCATGTGCATGCTTGCATGGACCGGCGTTTGGGCTACCGAGAGCGGATTGCACTTCCCGGGAGCGCCCGTCGCCGATGATTGGACGAACGCCCTCGGCGTGTGGGCACAGGAGGACCCCGGCGGCTTCGGAATTATCTTGGCATTAATCGCGATCGCCGAGGGCGAGGGAGTCAGCCACGCCGGAGACAACTTCCGGGGCAAGAGTAAGAAGATCCCCGGTGATATGGGATTCGACTGGATGGGAATGACAAAGAAGCTGAGCGAGGATAAGCTCAGCAGGTACAAGACCGTTGAGAAGAAGAATGGACGTGCTGCAATGATTGCCATGGCCAGTCTTTTTGCCTTCAAGTCTATCCCAGGATCCGTTCCAATCATGGATTTTCTTGGAGCTAACTAAATGATACGCAGATGGAATGGCAACGCTGGTTTCTCATTCGACTTGAAACACCCTAATTCAAAACCACCCTCGCTTCTCTCTGAAGACGATTCACAAACTCAATTTCTACTATCTGAAATCCCAAAGGTGAATTGTAAACGAAAGCAAGGAGCCAACTGCTTCTTCATGTGAAGAAGTTCACTATCGATCCAAGTAGACACAATGACTCTCAGTTTAGTAGCCCTGTGAGTCAGGTGTTTGGATAAGATTCCTAAACAACTTTGTTAATAATCAAATTATGGAGTATGATGAGAGCAAACCCGATATTAATTTCAATAAGTGCAGTGCATGCTATTTCATCTTTGCCCACCAATTTGAATCGATGGATGTGTTGAGCCTTATTTGGGCTAAGAAGACAGAAGTATCATATCAGCATTAATTTACATGGGTTAGATGATAACCAGTTGTGTGCTGTACCCAATACTCTACGAAATCAAATGGCTCGAGATCCATACAGATGACAAATGCTGCTTGCAGGTTTTTAAGTCTCTTCTCTCTGGGTCTGTTTTCTCTGATGACACATTCTGCAATATCAGCACACTGTCCCCATAACAATCTTGATCCTGTCAAACTTTTGATTATGCATTGCTCATAGGCTATTCTTGGCTCAAATGATCATCATACAAGAACTGACAACCTCATATCATGTAATAAGACTGTCAGAATGATATCAATGAGAGGAGATACGTAATAAATATATTATGTCAGTACTAGTACTTGGCTGCTTCATCGGGAAGTTTCCTCTAATGAGGCCCCTTACTATACCTATCATTCAACCAAATGTAGCTATACCATCATAGGAGGGAGTGATTTCTATTGAGAGCAAAACCGTAGTATGCCTTTACCACCATCTTGCCTACTGTGCATATGTTTGCAACATAGTATGCATATGCATGTGTATATATGTGGTCTATAATTTGACAATTATGACTAATGTTGACTACAACTACAATGATCTCCATTAACCAAGATGGCGGTGTAGCCTGTTTTATCTATGACCAATATTTTTGCCAAGGGTAAAGTTCTCCTACAAGTAGTAAGCAGCAAGGTTTTGCCACCGACAACACTCGACCCATCCACAATCTATGGCAACCAAAACCAAAACTGCAAAAGTTGACACCACCAGCAGCACCAGCTCATATTACATAGATGATTTATAGAATAATAATAATCTTGCACAGATGCAACTATTTGAACCATATTCGCTTTATCTACTGTTTGTATCGATGCCTAATAACACAATAACAACCAAAAGAAGAAGATACAGAAACAGAAAAGGTTTCCAATATTCATATCATTCCTGGGTTCCTGTGCTGGGTGCTGGTGAGCTGGTATGTAGGGAGCTAATTGTCAACTATGTAATACTTTCACAAACTGCAACCTCACTCTTTACTTTTTTATCTTCTATGGTTGTGATGTAAACAAAAACAAAAATCAAATTTGACAGCGATGTATGGTGTGTGCCCCCTATCATCACTGCTGTAGCTGTAGCTGACATAGCTGTAGTCTAACCAGCACACCAAATTTCATCAGTCTAGTTAACAAATGGCTGTAGCAAATAAGCACATAGATTAATCCTGTCAATGTGAGTTTCTCCCTTGAGAGTGATAAGCAGGCAGAGTGAACTAAGACAAAGTTGGCATCAGCAACTCAAGAGTAACTACTTTCTAACAAAACTTCACTGTACTTACTGGTTACTGAGTTTTAGCGAACGACTGCTATGTACTGATTCTTCAGTAGAAATTATGTACGTACAAGACGTGTGTAGAGTCGTTACCAAAGCTCAGCAAGGGCAGCGCCGCAACTATGCGGATTATTTTACTGGCAAGAGAGGTGAGACCATGGTGGCGGCGGTCGTCTCGGAAGGCAGCGGGCAGGAAGAAACTTGGAATAACAATGATATATCTTTTCTATTAAGAAAATAGATTATTCACATTATCCGTCACGTCGCCATTGATTGGGAGATTGCGGAAGGCCTTTTGCGATTACTTGCTCCCTGATTTACCCCCATCTAATCCGGTTTCCATGCCCTCTTTCTGCCATCGTTAGAACGAACAATATGAAGTACTCGCCGACCGTTTCCTCCTCGAGACGCAAGTCTCGCAAGGCTCACTTCACAGCCCACTCGGAGGCCCGCCGAACACTCATGTCGGCGAACCTCTCGAAGGAGCTCCAGGCCCGCCACGGCGTCCGCTCCATGCCCATCCGCAAGGACGATGAGGTCATCATCACGCGGGGAATGTACAAGACGCGCGAGGGAAAGGTCACGGCCTGCTTCCGCAAGAAGTTCGTCGTCCACGTCGAGAGGATTACGCGCGAGAAGGCGAACGGGGCCACCGTTCAGGTTGGGATCCCGGCGAGCAGTTTGACTATTACCAAGCTGAAGATGGACAAGGATAGGAAGGCAGCTCTTGACAGGAAAAACCGCAATAAGAAGGGAAGCGATGTCGAGATGACGAACGTTGACTAAATTCAATATCAATAAACAATTATAACAATTTTCAACACCGATTACTCTCGCCCTCTAACTTCTGTTATCTCTGGACTCCTGACTGCGTCTCAAGGCACGTCGTGGTTTTTAGTCACGAGACAAGCAGGGCTAACAATGACGGTACCGATCAGAGATCCAGATAGCAGTCTATATAATCACTGTGTGTCTTGCAGTGGTGATCGTACGGCTTTTGCCTTTGTTCGATCAGATCAGATGCCAAACTGATTGTCCAACTCAATATCTCCTATTATTTATCACAAATGTATTTATCGCACACTAGCCACGTTTGTATCAATAGTACACTGTTATTCCACAAATCATCAAAAAATTCTAATCGTCGTACTGAAGTCTCATGTCGAGTTTCGGCTCATCAAGTGAGCGAGTTCAAGTGACAGCAGACTTAGATATCATACGCTTCGCTTCATCCATTGGTTCGTAAATTCAATAAATTCGTCCGCAAAAATGCGAAGGCATCATGGTTACACAAATAGGCACAGGAATATTTTCGCACTAAAGTATATTATCAACCTTAGCTAGCGAAAGAGAGAGGATAGAATTCTACGGCGTGAAGAGGATGCTGTTGCGATCCTCGATTTTCTCCTGCTGGATCTTCTCCTCCTTCAGGAACTCGTCTAATTCGCCGCCCTCGCCCGCGCCGAAGAAGGGTTGCGCGACCCCGAACATGCTCTTGACGGAGTCGATGACGAGCGGCGCCGTCATCCAATGGGGCAGACTCCCGCCGAAATCTAGCTGCAGCGAGTACTCGGCGTCGAAGGAGTCTTCCCCGGTGGGAACGAGCGCTATCGAGAACAGGTGGGACCTGGCCCTCGTTGGGCGCTCGACCCGCTTCGGGAGGAGGTGATTGTGCCACTCCTCCAGCTCCGTGCCCCATACCAACGAGGACCCGTCGTGGAAGTTCTGGATGCCGCAGAGCGTCAGCTGCTCCCGCGGAGATATCCCAATGGGATGGGCCTTTGTCAGCGTGTATCCAACCCCGAGCTTCGAGCAGTCTCCGAACTTACCGAATCCCATGGCGATGTTCGCGGTGTCCAGATCGTTGATGGGATACAGCTCGATCACATTATCAATTTGGGGATCCCACTTCTGTCTCTTATCGGTGTTCATGATGAATTCTGCAAATTTCATACCGTGACACGGACCATTCATCGACGCCCTCCAACGCAAGAGCGGCGGGCCAAGATTTTGGAAGTTATCGATCCTATCAATCCGGTGGACTATTTTGCGTTTGTTATTCTCGACGTTCTTCCACTTGTATCCAACCGGGGCTGAGGCAGAGAAGACAAGGACCAGAGAAGATGAGACGAAACCATGCGATGTTTCATATCCATCGAAGGTGCGACGCATCGAGAAAAGAGAGGGGATGTCGCGAGTCAAGTAACGCCCCGTTCAAGATGGACGGGTTCGATGCATATCATCGTGCTCACCGGTTTCGTCCACGGCCGCGAAGCCGCCGCCCACTCCCGATCCGCCGCCCTCCATGGCCAGCCTGGCCAGGGGCGAGACCGCCCGAATCCTTCCGAAGAACTCTTCGAAGTCCGGGAGTTCGATCTCGACGCCCTCGGTCTTCGA
This sequence comes from Stephanodiscus triporus, assembly GCA_036939755.1. NCBI lineage: Eukaryota > Bacillariophyta > Thalassiosirophyceae > Thalassiosirales > Thalassiosiraceae > Stephanodiscus > Stephanodiscus triporus. The sequence goes on along the minus strand of JALLAZ010000975.1, from coordinate 2,822 downwards.
CGGGGCAGTGCGCTGCAACGCCGCCGTCTCCTGAAAGATGGGACTCGAGAAGGCCGACACCACCGAGATTTGGTCCCGAGACGAGAAAATCAGGAGCAGGCCGAGCAGGGAGGCGGTACACCGTCCGACCGAGGACAGGGTGGTGGTTGCGGCGGCATATGATTTCATGGTGGCGTTGTCCTTTTATTGCTCCCACGACTTTTGTGACGTGACGAAACGGAAAATATTAAAATTCGAAGGGGTGATGGGGAGAGGAGGGCAGGGTAGGTGCTGATGCGTGGGTCAGCGTGGTGGCGTGGTAATACACGTTGTGGGCGGGAGCGAGGTTCAACCGTTCTTCTTGGTATTTGTATTTTGTTGAAGTATCTTTGCGTGCACTCGTCGGGCGCCCCCCAAATATTTTGGGGTTCTTGTGTTCGTTGACCCCCGAAGCCAGCAAAGACTCCCAATTATCAATCGTGTGTGCCAACAGCCAGCTGGCCCGCCACGTGCCCCGCCACGCCCGCCCGACTCCCCGAAATTCTGACACGGGAGGATAGGAGACGTTTCTTGATGTTCCCACCTAAAAAAAAGAAAAGACGATTATTTTACGACGCACAATAATGATTATCAAAACAGTAATTATCAGAGCGAGGAAGGAGTTGCCTCGATTTCTCTCCAATGAATCCCGGATTATCTTCTACGTCGCATGCACTGTCTCAATCCTCCAGCGCCATCCAATGGCGTCGTCGCTTGTCGTGAACCCGCGGCGACCCACCATGTCGCCACTCAAGGGCACCGTCGCGGCCGAGAAGACCTACCCGTCGCGTTGGGCGATGCGCTTGGACACGAAGCTGAAGAATAGGAACGAAAATAATGAGGGGGGGGACGATTTTGCCTCCTTCCGTAATTCTGACCAAGGAGAGGACGAGGGACGGAGACTGGCGCGGGAGTTCTACCAGGAGCTCCAGTATCGCCGGGGTAGCAAGCCGTTGCACGAATCCGAGAAAGAAAACAGGAGCGACTCCGGCGCCGAAACGATCCCGAAGAACAATGCCGTGAGGGTCCGGGCGTCGCCAAGACGCACGTTCACGATCCAGCCAACCCCGTCGTCGTCGCGAGAGTCGTCGTCCCTTTTCTCCCTTCTCCCCTTCTTGTCGTTCCCCGCGATGGCTCCTCGTCCCGCGGCCTCGGCGGGGCTGTTCTCCGGTTCCGGAACCACCGTATACAGCCCGGGACGGTCGATACGCGCCGAAATCGAGTTGCTCGAAACGACGTCGAGGAATAACGACGCGAGGCACTGGTCCTACGTCGGCACCCCCGAACAGCTCGATGACGTCTTCCGACTGATCGCCCTGTCGTTGATCGTGCTGCCATCCGCGTACGTCGTCGCCGAGGCTTCGGGGGCGGCGGGGATGACGGAGATCATGACGTGGGAAGACGCAGCCGCGTGCGCTTATCGCCTCGTGGCCCTGATGAATGACGGCATGTCCGGCGTCGTGATAGGCGTCGGCAATGGCGATGTTTTTGTGGGAGAGGATGCGGCTTGGTTAATGAGGGAATCGTCTGAATTGGCCGCGATCGTCGTGGACGCCGTGCGTTCGGTGGAGCGGTTGGTTCTCAGTTAATGCGCCGAAGAGAGAGCGTAGTGATATATTACCCTGGTGTACGATATTTTGATGTAATAAGTAGTGTATTTTAAAATCCGGATCTGGCGTTCAGGGGAGAATAGTTTAAGAAGAGTTCGTTGATCTGAATTGCAATATGAATATTGCCTTCATGTTTTCTTGGCTTGTGCTAAAAACAACCACTTTATGTATCAAAATCTAAGTCTTTCCCATGGCAGGAGATATGGCCCCACCATCCTGTAATCCTCTGTTGACTTGGTTCACAATCAAGCCTCCATTGATCCATGATTGGATAATTTAACTGCATCGGGGAGATAATCAAAATGTAGTACCATAAAAATATCTGACCAGCATTCATTAGAATCAAGCAATTAATGAATTATGCTACTTTTGAATATTACCAAGGAGCCAGTGCAACTAGCTGAAAAATCACATGCCATCAAGGAAGAGATGCCTCTTTGAGGTCACATAAGAACATGACTCATGTGGTGTAATAAATACAGGTGATTCCTTGCAAGTACCACAGATGTTGAAGTGCTAAAATATTTTCATTGACAACAAAAGGGGCCCAGCATGAGCACCCTCACCACCACCAAATGAGGAGGCCGATGCACTGGATCGAACCCTTCCACCCAGCACAATGGGTTTGTGAGGTGTTTGGGCAGACATTTTTTTTGATGGGGAAGTGTTGGCCTGGTGGTACCATACTCAAGGTGGGACCCCCCCATTCTAGACCCCACTTATGAAATATGAAACGAAAGGGAAGCATCAGGGGAGTTGGTACCATATGTTTTTTGTCAGGATGACTCTAACTCTGAATCCTGCACAGTGTTACAGAGCTGGTCATTCAGCAAGCATCCCAACTTTACCTATATTAGCAAATAAAGTTTAGATGGTATTTATTTAAACCACTTAAGTAACAGGTTTTTTCCAAAACAGACACAGACACTTGATGAGAAAGCATTCTTAACTCTTTAAATCTGTACTAGACTTTTTACCCAAAGAAGTAGACAGTCGTTTGGATAAGAGGCTCGAGGTAAGTTCACACCATTTTTACAGTAGTGGGGGTGCATAATGTTCAATATTTTTGTCAAACCACAGATGTTACTGATGATATACTTCACCCACCCATGAGAAATGTCATGAACTACTAACACTAGATGTCCTAGCATGTTCTGAAGGAGGTCTGTAGGGTGGGGGTGGGGGTTGGCTCCA
>JALLAZ010000974.1:0-11016 GCA_036939755.1 Stephanodiscus triporus | reverse complement strand
GAAATCTTTCCCTGATTGTTGATGTATCTTTGGTTGTGACTTGCCAGTAAATTGCGCTCAAGAATCGTCAGCATGGACAATTAATACACTCAGCCATTCGACTACTTACTTATCACGGTTGAAAACATCTAAGTAAGGGAGTGGAAGAAATTCAACTGTCTATTGTTTATGAAGCACCCTGCTCTAGACGGCGTAGTCATCCGCCTATTACCCGATAATGATCTCCTTCGGCACCCCCCACTTTACTCGGAGTACTTCTTAAACAGGATGACGGCATTGTGTCCACCAAATCCTAGATTCGTGCTCATAGCCGCGTGGACCTCCATCTCCCTCTTTGTGTTCGGGACGTAGTCCAAATCGCAGTCGGGATCCGGCGTGACGTAATTGATGGTCGGCGGCACGACCCCATCCACGATGGACCGCGCGGCGATGACAGCCAACCGCTAGTCGCCCCCGGCATGTGTCCGGTCACGCACTTGGTGCTGGACACCACGAACTTCCCGTCCTTCTTCGTCGCGTGCTCTCCGAAGACCGACTTGAACGCCATCGTCTCGAACTTGTCGTTGTACGCGGTGGAGGTGCCGTGGGCGTTGACGTAGCTGATCTGCGTCTTGTCCATGCCGCTCTGGGCGATGGCCATCTCCATCGCGGCCGCGAGTCCCCGTCCCTCCGGCGCCGGGGTGGTGATGTGGTGGGCGTCACACGTCGCGCCGTACCCGACCATCTCGCAATATATCTTTGCCCCCCGTGCGAGCGCGCTATCGAGGCTTTCGAGTATGATCACGCCCGCCCCCTCGCCCATGACGAACCCACCCCGATCGGCGTCGAAGGGACGCGATCCCTTCTTCGGATCGTCGTTGTACGACGTCGTCATGGCCTTCATGCTGCTGAATCCCGCGTAGCTCAGGGGGGTGATGCTCGCCTCGGTCCCGCCTGCGACCATCTGGTCGGCGACGCCGTCCGCGACCATCCCAAAGGCCTCTCCGATGGCGTGCGACGCCGAGGCGCACGCTGACGTGACGCCGTAGTTCGGACCCTTGCAGCCGCATTCGATCCCGATGACGCCGGATGCCGTGTTGCCGAGTAGGGCGGGGATGGTGAAAGGGGATACCTGCGTGTGGTTCGTAAAGGGGAAGAATGTCGGTGAGAGAAATGACGGTGGGGGGGGGTCGATCGTAGCGGGGTCGAAGGAGACGTGAGTCCAATCGCTCGACTTTCTTTCGCGAAGAAACTGCACGACCCGCCAAGCGAATTGCAACCCTTCGAGGTCGACGCGGAAGAATCCCCGAGCCCCGGGGAGAGACGACTACGAGGACGGAGACGAAAGAAGAAAAAAATGCCACGACGACGAGGAAAATGTAAATTTCTCACCTTGGGACGATCAGGCTTCGAATGCAACTTCAGCACCTCCTTCTCGAAAGTTTCCATCCCCCCGAAGGCGCTCCCCACGAACACGCCGCACCGTTCCGGACTCGATAGCGTCTCCGGCGTGTCCCCGAGCTTCGCGTCCTTGAGCGCGAGACGGGCCGCCGCGACCGCGAAGTGCGTGAATCGATCGTTGCTCTTGGCGTTCTTAGGGTTCACGAAGTGATCCTCGGGAACGAACATCGAGTCCGGCACCTCCGACCCGATCTTGCACGGGTAGTGCGTAGGATCGAATCGCGTGACGGTGCCCAGGGACGACACGCCGTCGACTACGTTCTTGAAGAAGTCCTCGTGGCCGATGCCGCATCCGCTGATCACCCCGAGGCCGGTCACCACCACCCGCCTCTTCTCGGCGTGCAGCGCCGTCTTCGTGGCGGAAGATCGTGAGGTAGACGACGATCGAGGCGACGACGGCGGGGTGAACGCGCCGACGGCGGAGATGCCGACTACGATAAGGCTCGGGGCGGTGAATTTCATGATGTCAGTTTTGGGTGGGGTAAACTCGTAGGGTTATTAAGTGGACGAAACCTCTCTCTCCCTCTAATAGAGTGTTGTGATGACTCGATGTGGGGGATGGAATGTGGACGGACGGGGCAAGTCGATTACGAAGACACTCCTACTCTACTCCTGCTGCTGTGACATCGGCTTTCATGGTCGAGGATCGCATCACTCAATCACTCCGCCCGCCAAAAACACGCACTCGAGAAATCCACACATCTTTGTATTTTTTGACGTCACCACACTGCAACGGCTCCCACTCCGAGAAATCTGAATAGATGCACTTTTCACTACTACAAGTCCGGTAACGTGTCTAGTAAACAGAATTCTTTGATACAATTCCGTCGTGTAAAGATTGCGAATCTTCGAGAAATCCGGGTGCCAGATGGTGCCCGACTTGTAATTTCACCGCTAAGACACATCATTATGTACCATATAAGTAATATTATTGTACTTAGGTATCTCTGTAAAAAATGTATCCAGCCAACCGATATTGAGAGAGCCTCGCGTCGTCACTCGTCACGGCCACAACAACTGAAAATTGAGTGGGGTGGTTCATTCTCTCTCTGTGTCTCCCCCAAACGATAGAGTACTCCTGTTAATTTTTTTATAACACAGACCATGACGCGCGGAACCACCCTCCTCGCGGCAGCCGCCCTGGCAGGTTGTGGTGGCCGCGGTGCCAACGATAACATCCGCCGCCTCGTCCATGGCTTCGCCCCCCCGCCACCACGATATCGACAACAACGACAACAACAACGCGCGAGGGCATCGCCGGTGCGAACGACGTCGTCGTCGTCGTCGTCGTCGTCGTCGTCGTCCACGATGTTCGCGATGCCCGCCGACGCCACCTCGTCCGAAATGATGACCCTCGCCGAGGAGATCGACGCCCTCACCCTCAATCCCGAGGCGCCGACGCGAGCGAGCCTAGTCACCCCCGAGGGCTACGGCTTCTCCTCCCCCGTCTCGCGCATACTCAAGTCGCGCGGCGGACTCGGGTACTACCGCGCCCGAGCCTCCACCTCCGTCGTCGACGTCATGGAGGGGATCAACTCCGGCGCGGACGTCGCCCTCGTGTTCGACGACTTCGACGACTCGATCCTCCTCGGCATATTCACCGACGCCGATTACATCCGACTCGCGATGGAGCGCGCGGGCACGTGCGGCGTCGAGGAATCGGCGGCGTTCGTGGCCGCTCCGGTTTCGAACTTCGTCACGCCGTCGAGCAGGCTCGTATGCGTCGACGAACGGAGCACCGCGAGTCAGGCCGTGGCGGTGATGACGGCGAGGGACATACGACACGCGGTGGTCGTCGACGATTGCGGTCCGAATTTCGGATACGGCGGGAACGGCAGGTCGGTGAGGGGCGTGATCAGCATGCAGGACGTGCTCAGGGTGATACAGGTCGACGAGCGCCTCACGTTCGACAAGCTCTCGGCGAAGTACCCCCTCCTCGCCGCGAGGCCGATCGAGCAGATGAGGGAGGAGATGAAGAGCAGGGCGAATCGACTCGCATCGAACGAGGAGACGGGGAAGAGGGACGTCATCAGGTCGGGCACGGCCGCCCTCTTCGCAGGGAGCGTGGCATTGTTCGCGACGAACAGCCCGTGGCTCGAGTCGCACGCCGAGCTCGCCATGATCGGGATATTCGTTCTTGGATACGTCGGCATCATCTTCGAGCAGGTATTCGAGCTGAACAAGGCCGCAGTCGCGCTTCTCATGTCCACGGGACTATGGATCACCTACGCGAACTTCTACGGCGACGCCAACGGATCGGCGAGCAGCACGGTCCTCGGCCAGCTCAAGGATCAGCTCGCGGAGGTTTCCGACATCTGCTTCTTCCTCCTCGCGGCCTCGGCCATCGTAGAGGTCGTCGACGCCCACCAGGGATTCAAGGTGGTCACGAACCTCATCACCACAAAGTCGAAGAAGGGGCTGTTCTGGGTCATCGGTTTCCTGACCTTCTTCCTCTCGGCGATATTGAACAATCTGACCGTGACCATCGTCATGGTATCTTTGTTGCGGAAGCTGATCCCGAACGACGAGGACAGGAGGCTCTTCGGGGCGATGGTCGTGGTGGCCGCGAACGCCGGGGGTGTGTGGACGCCCATCGGGGACGTGACCACGACGATGCTCTGGATTAATAGCCAGTTGTCGACTGTTCCCACGGTGACGCAGCTGTTCCTCCCGAGCATAGCCTGTCTGGTGGCGAGCATGGCCGTCATGGTGAATCAGGTCGACGAGGACACATCGTTGGCGCAGTCGACGCTCCCGCCCCCGAGTCCGTTGGCTACGAGGGGTCAGGTGGTGTTCTGGGCTGGTATCGCGTCGCTGCTCGCCGTTCCCATCTTCTCCGAGTTGACGGGCCTTCCTCCGTACCTTGCCATGGTGAGCCTGGTGTCTATGTCGTTAGGATCTGAGATCTTGAATGCGAAAAGATGAGGTCTCCGATTCACATAATTGTTCGCTGTCTACCCGATTCATTTCACATCCATATTATTCGTCATTACCTTCAGCTCACTGGTCTAGGTGCCATCTGGACCCTGACCGATATCATACACATGGGCGAGGAGGACGAGGAGCAGAAGGTCCCCGCGGCCCTATCCAAGCTTGACACGTACGTTCTGATAACATGAATTCTTGGCGATCGACGCCGTCGATCTGTTTCCGATCTAATTGAAATTTATCGCTCGTGCTCTATTTGTCCTCCGAACAAAATGGTATCCTCCGCAAAAGGTCCGGAATCCTCTTCTTCCTCGGCATCCTTATGTCTATCGGCGTGCTGGACAAGTCTGGCCTGCTCAAGGAACTCGCACAGTTCCTGAACGATAACCTGCCAAGTCAGGACATCATCGCGACAGTCATCGGCATCGCGTCGGCCCTGATCGACAACGTCCCCCTCGTCGCGGCGACGATGGGCATGTACGACCTTTCCGAATACGGCACGGATGACAAGCTGTGGCAGCTCATCGCACTCTGCGCCGGGACGGGGGGTTCGATATTGGTCATCGGATCGGCGAGCGGCGTGGCGCTAATGGGATTGGAGAAGGTGGACTTCCTTTGGTACGCCAAGAGGGTGTCCCTCGGTGCGACGATCGGTTACTTTGCTGGCATCGCCACGTACTTGGCGCAGAATGCAATTCTGACCGGTGCGTTGGTGGGAGGAGGTGTTGCTACACCTTGATCAAAAAGTAGCGAGGGTATCGTAAAAAGAAAGATTCCGCATCGAAATAATCAAAATTGATTAGCACAACCTGTGTCATTTAATGCCCCCCCCCCATCACAGTTGCACTCGCAGCTCGCAATCACCTCGCTCCCTCGTAGGTATTCCTCTGGTGTTCTTACTTTTGACTTGTCTTGCCATTCGAAGCATCCTACCACGCTGTTGAAGAACCCGAGAGTCTAGTTTTAGACTAAATAATACTTATAACAACAAAGACACACTTCAATTTAATTATTACACCACGTGTTTATAGAACGAAGTTCACCCTGTACTGTGTTTAACTTTCATCTTTTCAAACAAATAGATTCGATATCTGACATCTCAACTAATACAGCTTGCTAGGTAGACAATGTTTATGCAAGACTTGTCGAGGCGCCAGCAAGGTTGACTTGCTGCCTGGCAATCTTGCTCTTGAGGTAATAGACATATCCTCCCAGCAAGACGGACATGCTGGTGAAGACACCGATGGAGATCGCCGCGGGCTTGCTGGCAATCTTCTGATCAGCACGCATGATACCATCATCCTTCAGTCGCTTCACCCCCTCGATGTAGGTGCATGCGCCCGTCTCGGGGTATGGGAAGTCATCCTTGTTGAATTGACTCTCGCACTTGCCGGAAGACATGTACATTGTGCCGCACATTTCATTCACCTCGTTGGCAACGTAGTAGTTCTTGTTACCATCAGCATCGTAGTTGTAATAATCATTCACTTGTTCGCCGTTTTCCTCCACCGCGGCCTCGCAGCTCATGCAGTTGGAAGTGACGATGGAGGTGGCAGTGAACGGGATATCTTGACCAGTTAACTTCGTAAAGTAGTTAGCCTGGTACGCGCTGGGGATGGAGCATGACTGGTCCTGGAAAAATCCGAGTTGGATACCACCGCCCTGGTTGGAGCAGTAAGGTCCAAGGTAGTGCGAGATTGCCTCGCCATCTGTGTTGGTGATCTCAAACTCGGCACATTCGAGGTAATCCTCGAGAGAGATCACGTTACCGTCACCATCCGCCTGGGCGAACTGATTGTTACCATCAGCGTCGATCTGGGCGCAAAGAGAGGCCTCAACGTTGTGGCTCTTGTAACAGCTAGAGTAGCAGCTGGAACTGGTGGACTGGTAGCACTGCTTGTAGCAAGTATTGCGATAGGTGGAGCACTTGCTTGCGGTCTCCTCAATCTGCCAGGCGACGTATACCTTGAGGAATTGGATCATATCAACGACGTACTCTCCATAGTTGCTGGAACATCCAACGCTGAAGTTGTTGGTGCAGGAGTTAGTAGGGCAAAGACGGAAGCGCACAATTCCCTTGGATTTGATGCGCCCGTTGGAGGGGTTCAAGGCGACCTCCCCGTTGGCATTCTGCTCAGCGGCATAGTTGTCGTATTCCTCGATGTCTTCCTGCGAAGCCCACTGCGTAACGTGGTGGCATCCCTCGAACTTGATGGAGTAGCCGGCGACCCAGCTCATATCATCGACAACATTATTGTCGAGACGACGAGCTGCGCTGATGAGCTTACGGCCAAGGGGAGAGTTGGAGTCGAGACCATCGCGCTGGATGGTAGCGAGATTCTCCTTCATCTCAGGGGTGATGATCGTGGAAGCAGACATAGTCATGGGTGGATGTTTGTGTTGGTGAAGAGGGAGTGAATTATGGAGATGGTGGAGCGGTCAAAGACGGTTTGTCCTAGAGAAAAAGTAGACTGGGCCGCCCCAAAATCAGCGAATGCTCAGAATTTATATAACCTTCAGATCTGATAATGTGGAAAACATTCTTTCTTGCAATCTTGTACCATTTTACCAGTCGGCGAGTATCAGATATGCGTAGAAAATGCTACAAATATGAGAACTAGCTGCGAAAGTCTTATTTACCGGACGTGGAACAAAATTCAAAACTTACATATAGTCACATACTGTACGTTTGACCTCAATTGGCAACTCGGTTTCTAAATATCGAGAATTCTGACCTCAGACCCACTTAGATATTGTAGGGTAGGTCAAAAAATAGGAAGTCTCACTTGGGGCATGGTTTGGGGACGTAAACTGACCAAGATATGATTGGTAGAAGTTTGGTGTATTTTACTCACTTTCATTCACACTTGTTAGTAAAAAAATTAAAAAATGAAATTATCACATCTCTCTCAAAACCCAACTCATGAATTAAGGGAGCTTATTTCTCGGCCCCTGCCCATGGGGTTGACACCAGCAATAGTTTACACCACCTTTGAGTCAATGGGGGATGGAATAAACTATTAAGTTTGGTCATGGCCCTCCTAAAAGCTGAGAAATAAGCTCCCTCAATTAAGGGGTGGTTGATTGAGGTCAAATGCACATTAGCGCTTTGCTCCACACAAGAGTTGGCTGGGTATTTAGGAATGCTTGGAGCATTCCTAAAAACATGGCGCGAACATGTATAAGGAACACTGCAGCCACAAGGGGTGCACCAGCTACCCAGCTACTCACAAAAGGGAGGACTTCGTCTCATGCATGATGCAAATTCTCTAGCCACTGTCCAGAGCAAAGTGGAATGCCCTCCCCAGATTCCCAAGGTCTGCAATGTCAAGATCAAGACCGCAGGTGTCATCACCAGAGGGGACTGGAAAATTGGCATGTGCAATTCGCAAACTAACATCAAACTTACCGCTGCTTGTCAAAAGCCCTCCTTTCATCCTTCTACAACTGCCCTTGATCTTTCCAATGAGGAGGAAATTGGTGCCTTTATTTCCAAGTCCAGTAACTTTGCAAGACAGAAAACTGCTTGGTAATTGATGGGTCAAGAGAGCTGTTTATCACAGCTATCATCGAGAGAATCCTGAAGGAGTACTTATGTGATGGGATTAGGATTGATGTTTTTTTGTCTGCTGGGACTTTTATTCATTTATAAACTCAGAGTGGCAAGAGCTTTGCAATTTTCTTTATCAAGAGGGTCGCAGTGTTTAATCCATATTAGAGAAGAATGCATGTAGGGTAACATAATCAAATACTGGATTTAGTTTACAAGACCTGGAGCATAACATGAATCAAAAATTGACCAATCACCATGCATTAAGACATCTTTGAGGACAAACAATGATTGAGATCCTCGATTATCAATGAGCCAATGATGATGTCTCAGGTGGACAGTGGGGATTGGTAGACTTTCAAGGGAGAAAAGCAGATGCTTGGAACCACATGCCTGAACGAGAGAGCGGCGCTGTATGTAACTAATGCTCTGTAATGTGACAATTTGGAATGGTTCCAACAGATAAATTAATATGGATATATGCCTTGAATTGCATAATTTCGTTTAGCGCCATTGTATCATTGATGTAGCCACGAACACAGCGACAACGCCGCATTGCTGATATTTCATCCGCCAAAAAAATTACGTCAGTCTCCAGAAAGAAAACGAGAGGCATTGTCCAGGTAGGCTTGGCGCAGAACAACCCACATGCTAGAGCATGCAGGAACATTTTCTGCGCTTCCAGACCCCACATTTATCCAAAGCGACTATACGCATGGAGTGGTGGTGGTATGTCCAAATCAAATCTTTCTCTGGGACTGAAATGGTGACTCTCGAAGAAACTAGTGCGTCAATGGGAGAAAAGGACAAACTGCATTGGTTGTTTTCTTTGCATACGCATATTACATTTTGATTGCTTTCTCTTGTACCGAGATTAGAACCCCCTGTAATTAATGTGGGCACACTACGCGCTAACTTCCATCCTCCTCCCTCTCTTCGACATTGTACGCACTCAGTATCTCCTCTCGCAGTCGATTGGCCCTCACCCTATCCGACCCGACCGTCGCCGCTCCCGGCGTTGTCGTCGTCGCGGGATAGTCCAACAATTCCGCCAGGCTGTACTTCGTCGCGATCACGTCCGGGTGATGGGGGGGGAGTATCGACGACCGCACGTGCAGCGCCGATTCGTAGAGGTGCCGCGCCTCCCAGATCGTACGATCCAAGAGCTCCGCGCCCTCCCGCCGTCGCTCCTCCCGCGAATAATCGTCGCCCGTCGACTCGTCCAACAATGACAGTCGCGTCCAATCGGCATAATTCTTGAGGAAGACAGCGAGATTCTGCGCCGCGGTGGCCGCCGAGAGGGTGGTCACCTTGGCCGCTGCTCCCTGCACTGCCACAAGCTTACCCCCGCCACCGCCGACGACGTCGTCGTTGTCATTCGTTTCGATCCCACCGCCAAGGTGGGCGGTAGCGTTGGCCCGTCGCTTGTCTCGTATTTTTTCCTTCCCCAACCTCTTCTTGTCCTTCTTCGACAGGCCTACCTTGCCTTCTCTCCTCGACGGTATCGTCGCGAGTCCCCCCCCTCCTCCGTTTTCGACTCTGCTCGTGCTCGCGCTTCTCCCGGGATCTTCCTCGACGACGACGGGGGGCAAGCTCATGAGGGGACTGTCGACGCCCTCCCCCCTCGGATTCTCCACTGCGGTATCCAACGCCCCCCTCAGATGCTCCTCGGCGGTCTCCCACCTACGTCGGGTGAGCCTCGACCTCGACGACGCCCCGGACGCCGCCTTCGCGATCGCCTCCGGGACGTAAGCCTCCATATCCGACGGATCCTTCACGTTCCTCGATCGCTTCAACTTGCGCAGCTCGGCCTCGACCAACCCGCCCATCAGCCCCCGTCGCTCGGCGACGACGGTCGCGGCCATGACCGACCCGAGCTGCGATCTGCTCGACACGGTGTGCGGATGATCCCTCCCGAGCTCGGCGAGGCGGATGCGGTACGCCTCGTCGAGGTACTCGATGGCAGATTCGTTCAGGCGCATCCTCTCCATGGCGGATAATTTGGTCGGTCGGGGGGGACGATCGGCGGCGCCGTCGCCGCCGCCCTCGCTCGTGGTATCCTCGACCTCGTCGCCGTCGTTCGCTGCGGTGGCCGCCTCCTCCGCCTCCCCCTCCATCGCCCGTCCCCTCTCCAGCATGCCGAGGTTGCTGAGCGCGGCCGCGTAACTCGCGTGATCCCTCCCGCACACCTCCCCGTACACCCTCAACGACTCGTGATACGCCTCCTTCGCCGCGTCGTACCTCCCGAGCATCTTGTTCATGAGTCCCACGTTGTTGTGCGCCGACGCCGTCGCGGGATGGCGGTCGCCGAAGTGCGACGACGCGAGTTTCAGAAGTCGGCCCGCCACCTCGAGGGCCGGAGCGTAGGACGCGTGACGGAAGTGAGCGCGAAGTTCGGACTGGAGGGATAGCATCTCCTCCTCGGCGGCGCGATCGGGGGACATCGTCGGCGGATTCGTCCGCCCGGGAGGAGGAGGAGGAGGAGGAGGAGGAGGAGGACGCGGGGCGGCGTCATCATCGTCGTCGGCGACGTTCGCCTTGACGACGATGGCGACGGGGGGAGGGGGTGACGTCGTCGACGACGACGACGACGACGAAGCCTCCGTCGACAGCGGCCGACTTACACGACGATGCATTCCCCGTCCGGGAAGGGGGAAGGTAGGGAGACCCCCTCCCATTCTCACGGCGTCGTCGTCGTCGAAGCGTCGAACGACGACTCGACGTCGATCGAGTGAGCCAGTCGTCGTCGTCGACGACGACGACGACGACGACGACGACGATTGACGACGGGGCGATGATCCCATTTCCCGTCTCGGCGAGCCGCGCGAGGAAGAAGACACGGACGAGGACGACAAGGACGACGAGGAGAATGAGGATGAGCGCGACGCGATCGCGATTGCGGCGGCGGACGATCGCGCCGCCGATCGTAATCGAAGGGTCCTGGCGGCGGCGACGACGATCATGGTCCTAAAACTTTCCGCGTTGGTTGGGGTACTCTACGTACATGTAAAATGTACTACTTACGTACATAATCTACAAATAATAGAGGTGGATCCCGGCAAAAAAATCCGGTACGGATCCGGGAAATTCGGAACGGG
>JALLAZ010000973.1:0-10948 GCA_036939755.1 Stephanodiscus triporus | reverse complement strand
TCCTGGAGGTCCCGGATGTAATGGAGTTCGTTGAGGTCATGGAGGCTACGGAGATCATGGAGGTCCTGGAGGTCCCGGAGGTCACGGAGGATGTGGAGGTCACGGAGGCTATGGAGATCATGGAGGTCCCGGAGGAGGTCCCGGAGGTCCCGGAGGTCCCGGAGGCTACAGAGATCATGGAGGTCCCGGAGGTATCGGAGGAGGTCCCAGAGGAGGTCCCGGAGGAGGTCCCGGAGGACACGGAGGTCGTGGAGGTCCCTGTGGTTGTGGTGGTCCCGGATTTCTTAGGCATTCATTTTGATAACTCCGGAGGTTGTAGAGGTCCCGGAGGTCATATAGGTGTGAGTTATTCTTTTTGATCACATACATAAAATAGATGGCTATATTTATTCATTGAAATGAGGACGATTATGAAATAGATAGCTATTAGACCATAATATCCTTGTAGCAATGCTTCACGCATTGCCAAACCAAATCATGCGTTACTCTATCAAGAATCTCCTTTGCCACATACGCTGCTGCATCCGTTGAGCATCCAATCGCTCGCATATTCTCACGCAAAATTGTGAGTGGATATGTCTGCAATTTCTGAACGAGATAACTCTAAATTAGCTCGATCGGATTCAACTCCAGTTACCGTGTTGGAAGCTAAGTGAAAAAATATCAAACCGCATCCACAACCATTCCACGATCGCCTCGTTGTCTCCGCCGTTATGGATTCTCGCGTTGTCCAACATCAGCACATCTCCCAATCGCAAGAACCCTTCGTTAATAGCATCGACAACAACATCAAAAAAGGAATCAGACATGCAAAAAGAACCTTGAAATGGTTGATTCGGAAACGATGATGCCTGTGTACATGAAGAGCAGGTCTCGATACGAGCGTAATGAACGGCTCGACTTCTCCATGTAGAGACGAAGGATGATGGTGGCAGCTAAACCGGTGATATTCGTTTCCCTCTCCTCGCGCTGTATTTCCGCTGGGCGAAGGACCCTGCCATTGGCATTGAGCTCATCAAGGACCTTATCTACAAACCTTTGACAGACCATACATTCTCGAGAGACGGAGGCTATCGTGGTGGGGGGATTCTGCTCGAGGCCGCGTAGGTAGGCCGAAGCGACCTCGAGCTTCTTCTCGTAGCCATACGGGGCATCAGGGATAAAAATACCACCATTCACGTTTTCCTGCACCCCATGCATTGTGATAATATCTTCGACGAGAGGCATTTCGACGCGTGGGGGGAGAGCGGGGGAGAAGGGCCTCGGCGAAGCTAGTAAGTCGCCCCATCGTCCTGCGGGGGGGAATGGTCATTGAAAGGGCAAAAAAAATTGGTGAGCGGCAAATAGGGCATCCCCCGACACGCGGGATAAAGCCATTTCATTCGACACCCCTGGCGAGCTGATCCGACGAGCAGTTGATGAGATATTCCAATTTTACCTTGATTACGCTGCCAAAATTGGCCGGCGGAAATTTGGATTTGGAGCTCCGAAAAACAAAAAACTGGGCGGGAGCCCCGTGCGGCACTTATGTGACCACAGTAATAGCGTTTGTTTTGACCATGTTCTGATGGTAAGAAATGCAAACAAATTTAGATGATTGACATGAAATGGAGAAATATTCAGAATCAGAATATATTTCCAACTTGATGCTTACCGCTCCAGCTCCGGCTCCGGCTCCAGTGCCAACTCTGGCTCCGGTTTCGGCTTCGGCTCTGGCTCTCGCTCAGGCTCTGGCTCTGGCTCTGGCTCCGGCTCCGGCTACAGCTCCGGTTACAGCAAGGGCTCTGGCTATGGATCAGCATGCAGCTCTGGCTTGGGCTGTGGGTCCAGCTGAGTCTTGGTCCATTTCCTCCTAAAGCATTTGTTGTGACCATGTTTGATGGTAAGAAATGCAGACAAATTTGCACCTTTCCAACAAGGAAATACTATAACAGATTTTTGTCTTATTTAGTGAGTGTTTCTTATGCCCCGGCTTATGGTAGTCCCTATGCCGTATTCCCTATTGATAGACCCCTAGGCATTTCCATTTTTTCTTGTTGATTATGAGGGAAGGCAGATAGGCACACATGCCTAAATGACAGGTATGTACTTGGAGATTTGATGCCACTTGTGGCGTAGACAGTAGAGCAGTTCTTGTTGCATAGAATCAATGCTATATCAATCGAACATATCGTCTTTGCTCAATATATTAACTCCGCCAAAATTCTGCTTGTTTGGAAGAACAATATTAGTATCTGGACTTGACACTCCAAACCACTCCGCCAATGCATTCCAAACTCCTTCCCATGGTGTAGATGGTATCACACGGCCTTGACCTATGTTGAGATCCCCGTTCTCCGTAAAATCAGAAAGAAACTGACCATGAATTCTCCCTCCCTTTACACTGCCTCCTAACACGAAATGATTGCCTGCCCAAGCATGGTCAGTCCCGGCCCCGTTGGAGATCAATGTTCGAGCGAATTCTGACGCAGACACAAGCTAAAGAAAGCACAAGGGAAAGCAGTCGAGATGTCAGTAACTTCCACAATGACAGAAAAAATTAGTTGGGAATTGATCAATAACGCACCGTCACATTACCCCAGATGCCCTGGCTGACCATTTCGTTTTTGAAGCAGCCAATTGCATCATCGATCTGCTTTAGAAGTGCAGTCAGTGCAGGCCCATTATCAGAATGAGTATCAAATCCTCCAATTTCCGTGTAAAAGGCATCGCGATATGCTTGCAGGCCATCCCTTTTCTTTATTAAACGCGCTACTTGCTGTAACTGATCTGCAATGCCAGTGTTAAGGCCATTGAAACAACCATCGTTCGCGAGAGGTGCGCTTCCAACAACGCCAGATAAAAGACGCGCTCGGTAGAGAGCATTGGTCAACGAGGAGGAGTAGGTCTCGCCGTGGATTGATGGTACCACATATTTATTGAGTGCCTCAATATTACCTTCTTGTGGCGATGCAAGAGCGTTCAAACTTACAACTCCATCTGCGGAGAGGACATCAAATGCCCTTGATTTTCCTGGAGCCCCCTCAAGAACCTTGGCATTCCCCTGGATGGAGTATGCATGAAAAACCTCCCTCCCTGCTCGGGCGTTGAGAACATCACCAATTCGTCCAAGCACACCACCAGCCCCACTATCCTGCGCAAAAACAGATTGGGTACTCTTAGTTTGAGTGTTGTGCGCAAAGAGAGCTTGCGGGACGACCTTCGAGCCGGCGTTGTATTGAGCCTTGTTTAAATGTTCAACAAGCGGTCCAACGTTTGCAATCCACGCAGCATCTCCTAAATTGTAGAGGTTATGGACATTGACAAGAGATGGATGGAGACCAAGAGAGTTGCAGCTTTGATTGCTTGCAGTAATTGCTCGTAAGGACGCTGATTGGATGGCGATATCGCGTCTAACAGTCATGTACTGGCCGTGCAGAGTACCACACGCACTGGTGGGCACCAGCATTGAGTAGCTATCAGCTGCCCCAGCCATAAACAAGTATACAATTGCCTTGTATCCCTGAACAGGAGGAGGATTCGCAGGCATGGTAATATTGGGCACTGGTCTAACGGTGGTGTTTGACAAACTGCTGACCAAATTGCTTGTGATATGGAATTCCGGGGTAGCCGAAAAAAGCTGAAGCACCGTACTTAGCGCCTTGTTATCAGGGTTATTTCCTGTACGAGCACTATTGTACGCTTGCATAAGAAGTGCTTTGTTGGCTGGGCAAAGTCGCCCACCGGTGAGAAGCAGGTCAATTTCATCAATTATAAGGGATGTGTTTGATCCATTAACATTTGTTTGCCCGCCCCATGACAGAGGCTTCCACCGCAAGCTAAGTGGGACTCCTTGAAATATCTCTGGGGGCCAAGAGCAATCGAATCCTCCCATATCAGGGTAATCTGTGGTACAATCAGAGAAAGAAGCTGTGCGCATGTCTCGAAAAATACAATCGGCTTGTATATAACCTCTACTTACCTGTGACCCGATACCTAGCCACGCCTTCGCCAAACCCTTGCCACCATAAGCAATCAGTGAGACCATATGCAGGCAAGCTGAAGAGACCATTGATAAAAGATAAGAGTTTTGGAGCATCCTGTAGCTGGGCCTCTGGACTAATCAAATTCTTGTTCCTTACGGGCCCGGTAGCCGAATATTCACTCAAAAAGAAATTAAACACTGAAGGAGCCCGATGTGCCTCCTGGCCTATCCCACGTTCAATCAAATAAGACATATCAATCTCACGATGATAACCCGTCACTGTTGAGAGCTGCATGCTACGATATAAGTGCATTATTTTGAGCAATGGCTCGCGTGGGCGGCCGTGATTTGGATCATCGTCTAGTGTTTCAGATCGCGCCTCACTGTCTAGCATGATGGCACTAACTAAAGCCTCAAGATCACCATACCTCCCAGATCCAAAATGCATCCCATCCACAGAATAATTACCTGTTCGGAAAGCAACGGCTGCCCTTTCGACGTATCCAGGACTCGGGTTCGAAGTGACAAGATTTCGGATGAGCGCTTTTGAAATAAAGGGAGCTGCGATGTAAATAAGATCAACACAAGGATGGCGTCAGTAAGACCAATGGATTCGCATTGCAAGACGAGAATAGAATAGCTCTGATTCGACTGAATTCACCTGTGTTTGGATGATAGGCGTAAGTTCGTAGGATTTCATCGGTTTCAGCCAGCCCTTGCGCCTGCGTTGGGTCGGGAGGCGAATTGATCATGGGCGGATTGCGGAATACGTGGCCGCCGCCAACACTAACAGTCGACTTTGTATTTGATAGGTAAAGACCGTCCCCTGTCATAGGGTCAGTCACCTTAAAAATAGTCCATGCGTTAAACGCAGAAGCGTAATCGGTGATATTGCTTTTGGACCAAATTTCATACTGGCTCTTGGGGCATATTGAGGCTGGGCATCGAATGTATGTGGAACCAGTTTGACTAGGATTCGGAGCTCCAATATGAAGACGAGACAACAGATCGCCAACATCCGGATCTAGTGACCCATCAAAAACTGTGGTTGTTTGGACGCTCGTGTCACAGAGGCATGCGTTATCGTGAACTTGACAAGTGGTTATTCCACTACAGTTCAAACTTGCTTTTGGGTAAGTGCCAGTACCTTCACCCCAGAGTACACCAAAATACGTCCCTGAAAACAATACCATAAATGAAATTTGATCAATGGACATCAAGTCTGAAATTGCCAACCTTAGATTTGTATTGCACTCACCGAAGTCAACTGCGACCCTTTCCTTTACAGCGTTGGGCCCAACTGAGTGGATCATTGCGACTTTTCCATCGGTGGCGATTTGCACTTTCATGGAACAGGTGGTGTTGGTCCACGAAAAACGCATCCCGGGAGACTTATGCACCGACCAAGCACCAGCGCCGTAGTCCAGATCGGTGCCACATTCATAATTTATTCCAACAGTACTCCAGGCACAGGTTGAGTACGACCCGTCACGATACGCGGCGCATCGATCCCTTGCAGTGTTGTACGTTGTCCTTTCTCCCTTGAAGATGCATATGTTAACGGGAGAACCATTGGCGTCACAGCATGTTGTTCCTGCAACAGCGAAACGAGAATCTGCGCACATGGCTTTGTTCCCATAAGATCCTCCGATCTCCTTGACAGCTTTCATGCTCCCCGACTCTGGAAATGCCAGCTGAATGCAAGGTGCCCGTACGTACTCATACCAAACAGGATCTAAAAGGAGAACGGTGTGTGTAAGGACCAAGGCTACAGAAAAATAGTTCAGTATGCAACAATGAAGCTCACCTACAGTCGTCGAATGGTCGAGGCGAACTGTCCTTGGTTCGTCTACGCTGCACTCGCATGACGGTCCGATACCGTCCCATTTACCTTGTCCAGCTTTGCACGTTCCAACACAAGAAATATCCTCATCAAGAATGACTGTACTTTGAAACTGGCATTTGCCTGTCTGATTATTCATGTTGCAAAGTTTTTTGTAGAGATTTGACGTGGATTTGTCTAGAATCAAGCGTGGAGACCACGTTTCAGGGCCTTTCCACCAATCTGGATCCTGTTTTCCCATCAAGCTCTGTGAATTTTCTCTGAACAGCCACATAGCACCTTTGCGCAGCCATGATTTTGCCGGCAAAGCGTCGCATCTTGGTAACCGTTGATCACCAATGTGACCTCTTATTCCGTCAACCAGAAGGGTGAGCTTAGGAAAGACATCTGTATGCCCACCAATCAGTCAGTTTCTCAAATTGAATGACACATCACGATCATGATGTAATAAAAGAATGCTCACCTCTTGCCTCAGTTGTTGGCAGAAACATTGGATCTACCAAATTTGACATATAGTCCTGTGATGTTAGACAATAAATATATTGGTATTGGAAACGTCGGTGAAAAAAACATCTGTCCGCCGCAAAAAATAGAGTTACTCACTAAGCTCCACGCGGGCTCTATATTGTCTCGTTCTAACTCCCGATCTTCGAAGTTTGTCCATCCACGAGCGAAGTTACCAATATCGTCGTTGTCATAAGTAGGGATCGGTTGCCCAGTCATAGAGTCGATTTTTTGCGTACCATTCTGATTGAGCATGAAAAGGCCAATGGTAAAAAGTTGCATGATCTCCCGTGGAAAGTTTTCGTCTGGGTAGAACACTGCATTATTCCTTTCGATATGGTATGCCTGAGATTTCGAACCTGGAGGATTTACATCGAAAGCATCAGAATTGCACATAAATTAGGATCAAGAAGAACAACATATAAGTGCTGCTTACCCTCGTACGTCAGCATCTTTGCCATGAGCGGTGAAAATGATACCTCTTTCAAAAGTTTCAAGAACGACCCAAACGAATTTCGAACGAAGATGTCATAATAGGCACCCCACGGTTCCGCAACTTCCGAAAGGTCAATACTACGCTCAGACACGACAAATATACTTGATAATGCCCACGAGACTCGATGACGTAGTTGATCGGGGGCAGACAGGGTAACGGTGTTCCAAACCATCTTGCTTGATAGCCAACGTGCATGATCTTGGTCTAGTGTGTCCTGAGTCTCTTCATCTGCTTCACCGAACTTCTGTAGCAGATATTGGTGGCCCTTGGACGGTGCATTTCCCACCTCACCTTGTGATGTACATTAAGAAGTGTTCGGGTTAGGGCTGACAAATAAGTGAGTAGTTAATCATATAAGACAAATAAAATACTCACCTGGCGACCCGCACACTTCAATTATCTTTTTACTGCCCGCAGTAACCGCGCCGCCAAGAGCAATTACTACATCAACAGACCTGGCTGTATCTGGAAGAGCATTGAATGATATCCTGGTGAACAAAGAAGGGAGTTTAGCAACAGTGGGACACAAAGAGTCTCAGAGACTGAACGATCAACTTACATATCGCCCCATGAGCCAACGCGTTCACTCTCGAACCTCCACTTATTATTGTGGAAATTCCACTGATGAAAATCCCATGGAGGATAGGTCAGCGTCACAGAGCTCTCAAGATTACCTGCAACCTTTTCACGTTCAGCAACCGCCGCTATGGGGTTTACCTTCGATTCCCGGTGATATTTTGGGTTCCCGGGGTGATTGACGACCCAGTCATTCATTACTACGACCGACCACTCCCAGCTGTAGCTGTGCGTCCAGCAACTGAGATTGGTGGTGCCTGGGATTGTCACAGTAAAGGACATTCCTTTGGCATTACTGTTAAGATCTGAGCAGCCCAATGATGTCGCAAGGTCGATTACCCGTTTGTTCCCTCGGTCGCCAGCAGGCAGGGCGTTAAGGAATGTGGCAATTGCACTTCCAATTGATGGAAATTGAGTACTGGCATCAGATGCATCAGATGCACAGCCAGAACTATCTCCAGTTGCATTCTTTCTCACGAATCGATTCGAATTTATGTTACAAGGGGATGGCGTGTCGAGCAGCGGGAGACCACTCAGACGGTAGATGTACTTGCCGTCGATTTCGTAGAATTTGCGTAAATTTTCCGCATTCAATACGAACGTCCCACTGAACGCAGAAGCCGAACAATCCGATCTCACGACACAGGTCTCCTCATTCAGAAAGTTCTTTTCTACTTGGGGGCATCGATCGTCTAGCAGCCGCTTCTTTACTGTGGTCGTTCCGTTGGTGTTGTCAATAAGCTCAACTCGACGGTCTTCGATGTAGTACAGTCCTGATAAATTGTCCCTGACGAAGTTGGGCCACGTCCGGGTAAAGTTATTGCATGCATATGGCGGGACGACATCTTGAAGTATCATATCCTCAATCACATTAGGATCAGTCAGGTTCACAAGATTGACAGACGGTATATTTCCTTGGGCATGGAAGTGCACACTTGGCATGTCCATCGTAATGAACGACATGCTCTGACATGCAGTCGCGTTAGGGGCAACGAACAACCTTCCCTTCATTCCTGGTGCTTGTACGAAGCTAGACATTGGAGTTGCTGCGTTACGACAAATGACATAGGTCGAAGGAAAAGATGTGAAAGCTTTGGAAGGCTGTGCAGCAACTTCCGTGCGAACAACTCCGTCAATTTTGAGATACCAAGTTCCCCGTCCAGTAGGCTCCTCGATAATGGTCTTTCCTATGTCTCGCCATCGGTTAAAAGCCTTCCTATTCCAGCGACTACCTGGTTCGCAAGCAAGGCGCGTTCCGTGTTGATAGTGATCGCTTCTTATGTGAGAATTCGCACGTTGGCGATAGTGAGCACGAAGAAGAGAGGCGGGCTTATCCATCTGGTCTCGCACCCACGCCGCCGCGGACGGCATGCTCATGGCTTCGCTGAGAGATGTGGAGCTGGGGCCGAAGGATCCTTGAAGAAGCAACCTAGCAAATCTTTGAGCGGGTGTCTTCGCCGGAGGGTCATACTGCTTGATAATGTAATATGAAGTAAATTGGCCCTTTGGTGGAAGCACGACCGCACATGCAATTTGACTGCAATTAACAGGTAATAGCAAAGGGTTGAGTGTCTCATAAGGTCGTCCATCGTAGCTACGTGTCTGTCACGACATTTGAGTTGGAGAATAATTTTAAGGAATGATTGAGATAACTAAATGATAATGCAATGGAGACAGACCACAATCTTTCGTCACCTACCACAGGCACTTCATCTACATTATCAGCGGATACTAAAGACATGGTCATCAACTGGTTTTGCGCGCTGGGTGGCAACAACACAGTCAAGGTGCTGTTTGAAATGGGAATAATTTGTTGACCAATCAGCCCGACGATTTGCTGTGCAAAGATAGCATTGTAGGTTTAGAGGGTGTCGTATTGGACAGTCGAGACCATGTCCAACAAATCAATAGATTTTCTTACCGTCGACGTGGGTTTGGAAGAGGGAGATGAGGTGGGCATCGACGTCGTAGGTGTGGACGTTGGGGTCGATGTCGTCGGTACGGACGTCGGGGTGGAGCTTGGGGTGGCAGATGGCTGCGCAAACGTAATAGGTTTAAAGGATATCGTATTAGACAGTCAGTCGAGACCACGTCCAACAAATCAATAGATTGTCTTACCTTCGACGTGGGTTTGGAAGAGGGAGATGAGGTGGGCGTCGACGTCGTTGGGGTAGCAGATGGCTGCGCAAACGTGAAGTTTTTAGAGGATGCATCTTAGTCATGTCCATCAATTCAAAAAGGAGAAGAATGCAGTCGCGCGATCATGACCAACAAATCAATAGATTGTCTTACCTTCGCCGTGGGATTGGCAGAGGGAGTCAGCGTCGTCGGGGTTGACGTTGTTGGATTGGATGTCTATGGGTCAGTTGTGGAACAAGTTAGAACTATGCGAGAAAGGCAAATAAAGAAGTGCATGGACAAACAGCAAGACTCACAGGGTTTGTTGTCGGTTTTAAAGTAGGACTTCGTGTAGTTGGTTTTGAAGTAGGACTTCGTGTAGTTGGTTTCGATGTAGTTGGTTTTTGTGTAGTTGGACTCCGTGTAGTTGGACTTTGTGTTGGCGCAGTTGGTTGCTTTGTTGTCGGCTTCGGCGTTGCCTTCTGGAGATCTCGCGACGCCTTCAACTTCGCCTCGTCATCACCGTTGCTCTCCCTCTTATTCTCTTTCAGGTTCGTTTGCGCCGTCGCCGTCGCGGAAACGCACCCGTTCATCACTGGATGCCAAGTGCACTCTCCTGTTCCAGCGAGGCATGCAGTCCTCGTGGTGAAGGACGCACAGCCATCGATGGGGGGATGGGGGATGCTTCCGTCGAAGGACTGATCCGCTGCGGCGGGAGGGGGGCTGGCGACCAGCGAGAAGAAGAGCGGTTGGATGATGGCGGCGCACCGTCCGATGGTAGAGAGCTTCATGGCGGCTTCCTGCGAGCCGTCGCGTTGACAGTTCTTGTTGTAGGTAAATAATTCACAGTAACAATTAGTAGACGATTCACGATGACTCAAAATTGTGTGAGTAGATATCTACATAATTCTTGCATGCAAACAATCGTGTAAGAAGAAAACAACTCTCTAATCGTTTTGGATACAGATTAGAGTGTTTTTAATTAGGGTGGGTGCGGACGTTGTGCGCCTGGTAGGTGGACAACCGCTTCTGGGACTTCGGCCCACTTTTGGGACCTTTTTGACTTGGTCGCTTAAAATTTCGGCTCCCGCCATCCGTTTTCGAAGACGAAAAACGTTTTGTGTTTGCCCGGAGGGAGGGCCCGCCCCCGCCCTTCAAGGGCGGGCGCAAGCTAGGCTTGCCCTTGGTAAAAACACTCTTAGACCCATGCAAGTGAATGGCAGAGCGGCCTCCATTCACACGCGCCCCTTTTCATTCTACCATAGACCGGTGTTTAAGCACCACCGGGTTAACCCCGTTATTCTACCTAAGTAGTAGAATTTTCTAGAATTAAGTCCTAGCTTTTACTAGATAAAATGGAAATACCTTATTTCTACATACACGTGGAATCCTTGTCTGGCAGAAAGACTATTACATACCTTAATTTTTTGCGAGGTATTCCTGCACC
>JALLAZ010000972.1:0-14273 GCA_036939755.1 Stephanodiscus triporus | reverse complement strand
CAAGCAGCCCGTCTACGAACCGAATCCATAGCCAGCGTAACGGGGTTTTGCCTGACGCATCTCTTACGAGTGCCGCGCGCGGATCTGCCTTCGCCAAAAGGCGCAATGTCCGCGCACATTTGTTTTTCATGCAAAGACTTGCTGCTATATCTTCGTCCGAATCGATGTTTTAGGTTTATGAATTGTTTATGAATTGTTAATGAATGGTTATGAATTCTTTAGGCACTTGTTGGCCTAATCACTCCCCAGCGTTTGATCATCATAACGATGATCGGGCAGATGATTTCACAAATTTTATGGTGCTCCGATTCTGACTCGTCAATGTCATGTTCCCTGCAAAGGCTGCTAGCACCTCCCTAGACTTAAAAGCCTCGTGGGTTCCTTTTGCTAAGTTTAGGTACTCTCCAACGAGGAGACAGTCGTCTGAGTTGTGATGTAGGTCGTCTGTCTTCCTGTCCAGTGACAGAGGAAAGACTTCTTTTTTGTAGGGAATTCCGGTGATTAGACACCAGTTTCCCATCTGCCTGATGTGATTCCTGACGTCATCAGGGGATGCGTATCCACATTCGATTTGTCCTTCTCTGGCTGTTGATCTCATACCATCTAATTTGACACGTGCATAAGTCAAACTGGTAGTAACTTGTACCACGTCACCGCGCACGTACGCTTGGTATGTTTCGTCAGCAGCTGATTTGTCATAGTTC
This sequence comes from Stephanodiscus triporus, assembly GCA_036939755.1. Classification (NCBI taxonomy): domain Eukaryota; phylum Bacillariophyta; class Thalassiosirophyceae; order Thalassiosirales; family Thalassiosiraceae; genus Stephanodiscus; species Stephanodiscus triporus. Next base: position 13,569 of record JALLAZ010000972.1, on the reverse strand, counting down.
TCCAACAGATGGTCCATGTGTTCTCTGAATTCCTTGGGACTCATATGTAACTTGTACCTGTTAGCCCACCACGTACATATGTACCAGCGCTGACCTACCTCGTCTGCTCCGAGAAATGGATTCCCCTGATCAATTGACATCATACTATGTCCTCCATGCAAACCAATCGTAAGCTCGCTGCCGCTGTACCAGCACCGCAGTACTGAAAAATCCAAATGTTTTAGTGGTAATTCCTTCATCAGCAAAAACTCGTTGTCATCACGTTCCCTGATGTCTGCGAAGGTGGTGGGAGAAACTTCACACGGAGTATTAGGGTTCGCAATATACCACTCTGCAAGCTGCAGAACAAATACCAGCGAGACCAGAGGACTCGGCTTCTCATTCCAGTCGTGTGAGCATGAGTGACTGAATGCATTTGCTCTGTGCTTCAGGAACTGGAGATGATCCACTTTTCGCAATTCGGTTGTCTTTGCATTTTGAATTTCATTTCGCTTTGTTTTCTCGAGACATGACATTAAACGAATCCCTTTCCTCACATCAAAGCAAAAAGCAGGAAACACATCACCTGCAAGCTTGTGACTCGCACCGCAATTGCAGGGGTGTCCCAACAAGCACTTTGGGTTGCGGCAGGAGTCAATAGGACATCTCTGAGACACTTTAAAATCAACAAGTCTCTCTCAAGCGAGCAATCTAGCGCCCATGGTTGCCGGGGAGCGGTCATCGTCGTCGTCCGCTCCGCCGCCGCGCGGGAGGAGGTCGATGTCGTCGTCCCCCGAGTCTTTTGTCAGGTCGATGGCAGCGTTGTCCGACGTAGAAAGAGGCGGAGGTAAGTCATCTTCCGTTATAAGATCAATCACCGCTGCGATCAATTCAGGGGGACTCTTCCTCTGTTTCGAGTCCGCCCCCTCATCCGCATCATTCACTGCCCCCTCCCTTCCCTCCTCCCTCGTCGACGTCGCGAAGGTCCGCGGGGCGGGTCCGGCATCACACCTCTTCTCGTGCGCGAGGGCAACGTCATAATCGTCGAAGACTTCGACGAGGCAGACGTCGCATCGCCATCGCCATACCTTGCGCGCAACAAGGCTTGTCGGCGAGGCGGTGACTCTCGCTGGCCTCTTGCGGTCGTCCCCTCCGTCTACGTCGTTGTCGTCGGGCCTCCCGCCCGCGCTGAAACCCCTCGTTCGGTGGGAGGTGAGTAAGACATCGCCGTTGGCGCGCGACACATGGGAGTACGCGTCGTAGCACGCCAGTGTCGCGTCGGCGACTGGGGTAGGATCGGCGTGGTGCTTTGCCGACGCCTCAGAGAAGGCCGTGGAAAAGAGGCATGTCGTTGTCATCGACGCGCGGGAGGAGGCCGCCGACCTAGCCGCCGACCTAGCCGCCGACGTGATCCCCGACGTTGTTGACGACAACGACGACACAACGATTCCCTTGCGCGTGAGCAACTGGTAAGGATCGGTTGACTGGTGGGTAGGGCCAACGCCGCCATCGAAAGCGTTGGGGGGGGCAGACGGCGTCCCGCCCGCGCCGAAACCCCTCGTTCGGCTCCTTGCCCTATTCGCCTCCTCTGCGATTGCTTGCATCTCAGGATTTCTTGGAAACTTTTGCGAGTGGAAATCCAACCTCCATTGCTGGCCGTCTCCACTGCGGGGGCGGCGCTGGAGGATGTATAAGCGACAATCAACCGCGGTGTCGGCCGGATTGTGAGCGCATCATCAATTGTGTAGTTCGTTATCGTCACCGTCGGATTGGGAAGCGTGCACATCATGCTGTTGACCGTCTCGTACTTGGAATCGCCGATGGACGCAATGACGACCCCGCAGCCGCCGCCGCCATCGGCGACGCACTTGAGGTGGGGGGAGAATCCATCAATTGGCTCGTGGGTGAATCCGTCAGTTGGCTCGTTGGAGAATCCGTCGGTTGATAACTTCACACGTTTCGTGGCACGTTGCAGCTTCTTCTGTTGCTGCTGCTGGGCGTCCGCAACATTCGTGCCCTCGGCGTACTTGTTGAGCAAGTTCTCGGCAAGCTTCTTGATTGACTTTACGGTGGGCTGCATCCTCTCGTGGATCTCGGCCAGGTTGCAAAGCGCGAGGGCCGCTTGCGCCCGTACCTCGATGCGCTCTTTGCCGCTCTCCGCGATTGCCAAAAATAGCGGTTGGAAATCTTCTATGACCTCATCTTCACCCAAGAGGAGGCAGAACTTCGAGAGGCAAATGACGCTGTGCTCTCGAACGATGGCGTTTTTGCTAAAAATTATTGGGCTGAGATGCTTGAAGAATGTGTCGAGTATGGGGTGGGACGTCACGTTCCCTGACACGCTCTTGAAAACGATTGAGAGTATGGAGATGATGCGCATCTGTCGAACGATGACGAGCGCCCTCAGATCGAGGTCCTTCGATTGGAAGGTGTTGTCGTCCTCGATGTCGACAAGTATCTCCGATATCGTTTGTAGGAACTGCAATTCACTGTCGTGCGCGGACACCATCGCCTTCACGCATGTCTCAACGAGATCATCCGGGGTGGCAGGACGGGTGAGGACGCGCCTCATAATCGACACGAAGTGACGTCGACTGCCATCCTCCCTGTGTAGCTTGCTCGAACGTGCCATGTGTATCAGCTGTCGACAAACGAAGTTCTGTTCATCCTCGTACGCGTCGGCCTCGTTGTCGTCCATATTGGTGTACGGCTCCTTGCCATCGTTGAACTCGACAAGCTTGTCGATGTGCGAGTTGAGGAGGTTGCACAGGGTAGGAAAGTCTGCGATTTTGTCAGTAACGGCGTCGCAGCGTCTCTTGAGCACAGGCGCGCCGCCGTCGCCGGATTGGACCGACATGGCGAAAAATGAGTGGGAAAAAATGATGCGAGTTTTAATTTTGAAATCGGGAGAGCCTATGGTAATACTACTCTAGATAAGTAATACACTCTACTCTATGTTAATTTGTTCTTCGTTATCAACAACGACCGCATCATCGTCGTCGTTGGTTGTAAGATCGAGGACTTCCGCTTGGTGCTCAGGGAAAAATGAGCGTTGTTCTTCGTCCAGGCGGCGGCGGAGGAGGAGGATGGCGGCTACTTCAACTGGGCTTCGCCCAGTACGGTTGCAGAAGCGATTGGAAAAGCCATCATAAAAAGCTACCGCATGGGCAAATTTCCTCCTAACTACTGAATTGGGTTACCTGAAACACCTCCTCAAACATCTTCAACAAGGCTTGAATGTTCAGAGTTGTAATAAGTTATTGATACTATTTGAAAGTCTGTGTGGCTTTTCTTTCGATTAAAAAAACCTATGAAGGTTACACACAACATAATTCAATTTATCCTAACCCCTATCGTCCCATTATTACTCCCTTGAACTCTTTTCTTGCTGTTGTTACATACTTGTCTGCGCCACCTTAGAGAAGAATCCACCCCATGATCTGTTAGTGCTCCCTAATCGGACCTTAATCACATTTGACCCGTGAATAAATGTGCTTCACAAAGAGAAGACAGAAATGGAATCCAGCACTACCTAACATCAAGAAGAAGGCAAGCGATATGATCGTCATGTAACCAAAGTAAAACGAGGATTGGAGCACACCACTCATTCCACTTCGATGGAAGAAGTAGTAGAACGAATATGCGTAAATGAAAACACCAGTCATTCCCGCATTGATGAAGGTACTCCACCACCATCTATGGTCCTCCCTCGCCAGCTGAAAGTAGAGCAAAGCTACGCTGATGAAGGACGTCACGATGATGAGGAGGACGAAGGCAAAGAGCAGGATCCCGAAGAGGGTGTAAATCTGATGTCCCCACATAGAAGCAAAAATGTAGTGGAGTTCGATGTAAATCGCAGAAAATGGCAAGAATCCCGAAACAATCATTTGAAAGAAACGGCTGCGGTACCAAGGCACCTCCGTGGGTATTTCGCGAGCCACCTTCGTCGTGCGAGTTGGGGCATTGAAGTCATGGCTTGCGTAGTTCTTCGCCGCGATGCCTCCCAAGACGGTAAGGGGGCAGGCGACCAGGGAGTAGATCGCAGCAATGGTGAAGATGGTCGAGAAGGGCAATGCACTCGTGGACCCGTGGAACAATGCGATGGTATTCACCCACAAGAAAACCGCTGCCACAGGGGAGGGGAAGAGACCGGCTGTAAAGAGTACACAGCGGACCCACGCCTTGCCATTCATCTGAAAATAAAGTCTCGTCGACACGAAGCTACCAATGGCGCATGTTAGGCAGTAGAGAATGACCATTCCAGCGAGGATGGACCCGCGCCTTGTTGTGGAGATGAGGCCGGTCAATGCCAATCCGAGGAGGAGGAAGGTGGCAACAATGAGCTGCACTCCAGTCCCGACGGCGGCACAAAAGAGGACAGGAAAGTCTGGGAAGCGGAAGACATCGCCGTGAATCAACTTCCACCCAGACTGAAAATTGTACCACCAGTGTGTAAAGACAAGGGAAATGATGGAATCAGAATGATGGTCAGCAAATTAAGTTCACATCAGGGACAATTGAAAGTAAATACTCACCTCCTCTTCCTCCAACGTCTCGTCATCTAAATCCATGTACCTCGAAAAATCATTCTTCAGCACCCTCATCAAAATAATCGTCAAGAACGCTGTCAACAGCAGCACCAGCACAAACGAGTTAATAATACTCAACCAATGAATCTCAAAGCTCCCTGGCAAAAACCTCGAATCGGCATATCGAGTCATGCGCATTTTCCACGGCAATTCATCCTCAAACCATTCAACAGAGTACGAGAATTGGACGGTCGTGGGCTTGTTCACGTTGGTAATATCGACGCGACGGTCGTGTTCGGTGGACACGGCAACGCTTACAATCTGGGCATTGTTAGTGCCAATCTTAAAGTGCAAATGTGGGAAGAGGTATGTGTGGCTCCCCTCCATCTCGCCGAGAATCGCATCCTCATCCTCAAAGTCGCCAATGTATCCCCACATGGGGAGATCCTCGATGAACATTTCAAAGAACCAGCTGTTATGAATGGCCTCTTTGAATTTAGTCAACTCCTTCTCGCCCAGAGTGGTTTTGCACAAAAGTCGCCATTCGACATCGTCCTGGAAACTGAGCTCGTAGGGGGAGGTTTCGCGACGGTCGCCCACAATGGACTCGCCGAGGCGTTGCTTGTGACGTTCGGCTCCGACGCGATCAGCCATAATTCTGCGGCTGAAGGCGGACGCAGTGTCCAACTCTCCATCCCCGCCGTCAATGCCGTCAATGCCCACGGAAATTTCTTCTTCATAGGCGGCCTTGTGTTCTTCATGGTCCGCGTGGACGCTGCAGAAGGGGAGGGAGTAGTAACGGTAGGTCTCGGTGGGATTGTTGAAGGGTCTGAGATGATGATACGTTAGAGGGGGAAGGTGGGGCACGTGAGAAGTGAAAACAATTATATAAATCTCCCATTCATTTGAGGGTAGGGTATAGAACAAGAAAAAATCTGTCACCGCCAAGGAAACGTATTCATGAACTTGACACATCTAAGTCAATTGAATAAATTGAGAAAAAAAACTCTCTTAGAGACCCTCTTAGAGATTGTGCAACATTGAGATTATTCAATGCACGCTCTCTCTTTCGATTAATAAACAACTCCCCTTTTGAAAAATAAAACCAACAGCGACCATACCAGGAAATGAGCCCCCTCGTCGAATTTCCACATCCAGGCGAGGCACTCCGCCACGACTGGCAACCCCCATGTTCCATATTCAACAATCGACGACGCCCCCACAGAAAAAAATATAAATCCTTTTTTATCTATTTCATCCAACATGATGGTGCACACACACGGGGAACTCACCCAACCTTGTTCACCACGACATGCACCGGATTGTGCTCTTCATATTGAGTCCCGGCCTTCTGGCGACGGTGCTTTTTCTTAAAGAAACCTCCCTCGATGGCAGTGGGGAGGGCGGAAAAAAGGAGGAGGGCGCTAAGGAGACGGTTGGGCGCCATGGTTTCTTGTGACTGTCTACTGGCTTCGTCAAAGCAAGGGTGGGATGGGGGCGAGCATTTATTTTTCGTTGCTTTTTTTTGGTTGGGGAGAAGGATGGTTTCTAGCTAGGGTTCTGGAAATATCGAAACAGCCGAATAGAGCACAAAGTACTCCGGTCAACATTGTTGTGAAAAAATAAAAAGAATACTACCCTAATCTAGAGTACTCTAGTAGAGTAGAGTTAGAGTACTATTTACTCCATTGGTGTGAAGTTACGTGAGAGAGTATTATTATTGATTTCTTGTTTAATTATGTCAAAACTTGCTTATCGTACACATAATTCATAATTTACATACCACTATTTAGAGGGCCACTCAGGCTGGCGAGTGGCCAGAGAGGCGGCCCTGCGCGCGCCGCAGGTCGCCGTTGCGGGTCGCAGACCGACCGCAGGTTTTTGCGACCGAGAGACCAGAGTAAGGTCACAACAAAATACCTGCCGTCTTGCTCTATGGCAATAGTACTCCCTTCAACACGAGTAATAGGACTAACCGAACGCCTCACGTTAGCAATCGCAGTACAGCGGAGAAGTGGGGTGGAGCCCAAAGTTTGTGGACTATCCATCGATCCGACGAGTTAAACAAGCAGCTACCTTTCCATCATGGTGCAGATGACCGCGCATGACCAGGCGATAGTCAAGGCCATTGCGGGTAACGACAAGTGCTGCGAATGCGGGATGAAAAATCCACAATGGGCTAGTGTTAGCTTTGGGACGGTGTTTTGCTTGGATTGTAGCGGGGTTCATAGGTGAGGAGCATCTTTTTTAATGGAGGGGGTGATGTGAATGAGAAGGAAGAGGTGAATTCTCCAGTGTGGATTCATTTGCCAGACGCAATATCCTCATCATTTGACCTTGCTCTCTATCTGTCTAATTCATGACATCCTCCGGGGAAAACAACACCGTACACGCACAGGTCGCTAGGCGTGCACATCTCTTTCGTACGATCCATAGCCATGGATTCCTGGACACCTGCCCAAATGGAAATTATGAAGCTGGGGGGGAATCAAAAATGTCAATCCTACCTAAGCGCCAAGGGAATTTTGCCAAGCACCCCCATCAAGCAAAAATATGAGAGCGATGCAGCGCAGTTGTACAAGGCGATTTTGAAGGCCAGAGCGGAGGGTGAGTTTTCGACATGGACTTTGGGTTTGATCGAACGTTTATAAGTTTCTCATACTGAACACCAATAATGTTTTGCTCGGTCAGGGAGGCCCGAACCCACCGAACTGCCCAAAAGGGCACCTTCCTCTGCAAACAGTGACAGGGGTATGTCAAGCATTCATTCCACGGGAGGGGGTGGATTTGGCGGGGGAGGTGCGAAGCCGGGAGGTGGGGATCCCAACGGCATGGAGAGATTGGCCGGTGAAACCGATGAGCAATACATCGCCCGACAGACTCGTCTGCGCAATGAGGCCAAGGCGCGAATGGCTGCCAAGTTTGGTGGGGGGGGCATGGGCGGAGTAGGTAGCGGCGGGGGAATGGGGGGAATGGGAGGTAGCCGCATGGGCGGCATTGGCTCCGATCCTAACTACAACCCCAATGCTGGCTATGGAGGCAGCGAATTCGATGTCAGTGCCCTTTCGTCAACGGTCATATCCGGTTTGGGCTCTGCCTTCGGCGCTTTGTCTACTGTAGCCAGTACGGTTACCGCCGTGGTGCAGGATGAGAATACGAAACGCCAAGTGGCGGAAACGGCGGGTAGTTTTTGGGGTGGGCTGAGCATGGGTGCCTCGAAACTGATAAATACTGTCACGCAACCCGATGATCCTGGCAATGATGGACTGGCAGATTTGCAACGGCAGTTCCATTCGCAAAGGATCACAAATCCCAGTAGCAAATATGGTGGGTTTGGTAGCGATAGCATGATGGGTGGGAGGCCTACGGGATCCATGGCACCGTCCTTTCCTGCTCCTACCATGGCTACGTCGACAGGGTCTCATACGTCGACGCTGGGAGAGGCTATGCCAGGACCAGGCGAGGATCCCAATGGTATCGAACGATTGTCAGGAGAGAGCGATGAGCAATACGTCATGCGTCAGACGCGTCTACGAGATGAGGCTAAGGCGCGTATGGCTGCCAAGTTTGGCGGTGGTGGTCGCATGGGAGGCGTTGGTTCTAACACCATGGGAGGAGGTGGGACAAGTAGCGCGCCCTCATCAGGTGGCTTTCGTGGGATTTCGAGTATGGCGACACCTTCGTCTGGAAATTTTTATACTAGCCCGGCCCAAACACCACCAAGACCTGCGGCACCTAGCTCAGGCAATGCGGCGAAGGTAAAGGTTACGAGTGGCGATGATTTCTTTGCCAATTTCGGTACTTAATTTCTAGAGATGGGAGGTGGGTGAGACATTTGTTGTGTAGTGTGGTGGACTTTGGAGGTTAATATGTAAGGCTTTAGTAAGTTTCTAGTGGGGCCTTCAGTCTCGTGATGGGGATCATCCGGTTGGAATTAGCTTTCTTCTATCCTTAATAGTTGTCGTTATATGCTTACAACTCATCTCAAGCTAGAGATGAAATCTTTAACCTGCACAATTAGAGCATTGTCTTCTCTTCCTCTTCCAATGGTAACATGTCGCCTGCACCACAAGAATGACTTTTCTAGGAATCGCCTGCTATGTCACACCCACCATCTCCACTATCACCAACAATGTCATATCCACCATCTCCACCTCCTCCTCCTCTTCCTACGCCACCAAATCCATATCCCACATTATTCCCCTGAATATTACTTCTACCAATGATATTACCAAGTACGGTGCCCAAGGCCAGTCCACCTAAGCCCGATGCAATGGCAGGGCCTGCACCCCCACCACTTGCAGGCCAGTCCATCGTACTGCCATAGTTTTGAGCAGAATAGGCTGTCTTCGGAGAATGATATTGCGGATTTACAGGTGGCGGATATGTTCCGGGTACGGCCACAGCGACGGGTACATGCCCCGCGTCGTCATTACCCCTTTCCCGATGTCGATTGCAACAACAGAGAACGCATAAGATGATGACAAGCAGAGGTATCAAGACATCGTGATAATCAAAATTGCGATAGTAACCCGTGTTACTTTGATGCGATGAGGGGTAGTAATTTGCGGAAGAGTGATGACTGCTTGGCTGTAGATTATTGGCGACGTGGCACATGCACTGCGTTGGAGAGATCTTGCAAATGGCCAGCAACGGGCAGCAGCATGGCTTGTTACCGGAGACTGACCCGTCGTAATACGAACCGCAGAATTGGCCCGGTCCGTTGTGAAATGCAGAGAAGCATTGACCGGTCGTTGCGCATATTTCGCACCCAGATGTCATCTTCGTGGTCTCTGTTGGGTTGATGCGAACTCGGAAATGGAGGGAATACGAAGATGTTAGTATTATGTAGTAGTATAAGGTATCTACTTAGACCCCACTTCTACTCCTTTGCCTCCATGACGGGATCAGGAGCCCTACAGGTTAGAGCACCAAAACGCTTCGCGTAAAAATACTCCCTCGCCCCACGGCCTCGGTGGATTCTGTTAATTTATTGACAAAATTTTCCCCGTTGTGAGCTGCCTCACACCGCTGCTTCCGCCGGTGCGAGCTCAGTTCTGGACCCTTCACTGGTGACGTGGTTATTATATTTTATTATAATTAACATGGATCCATCCAACAAAGGTCCCCGCACCCGCTCCCAATCGCAATCCCGCACCACGTCCTCCCGTCCGGAGGGGACGGCGACCACTACGACCGTCGACACTCCTTCCCATCGCACCGACAAGCCTTGGACCGAAGTAGTGAAGGGCGCATCCACTCCACGCGCCGCGGCCACAGCTCCTCCCAAACCTGATCACCCATTCGAGTCTGACAATCCCTACACGACACTCCGCCCTCCGCACGACGACTTACCGGACGACGTCTCCCGCCGCTCGGAGGAACTTCTCACACCGGAGGATCTGCTTCCACCGGCCCCTGATGTTGACATTGGGGCTCCCGACGTTCCCCCTCGTGACACCACCACTCCACCGGATCTCGGGGTGGACGATGCGCCTTCGGACGACCTCTATGCCGCTCTCAACGGCACCCACCCGGAAATTGCCGAGGTCCTTCTACTTCGGGATGCGCAATGGACGTCTCTCATGGATGCTAGGGATACTACTTTGACCGCAAAATTGGATACGAGCTTAAAATCGCAGCTGGACGCCTACTTCAACAGGACCCGGATCCACAGACTGCCTCCTACCTCCGCCGCGCCCAGGAGACACAATTGAAAGACTTCGCGGCGTATCAATCCCAACAGGAGGATAACCTTCGTGCGCTGCTCCCCGCTATCATTAAAGCGGATTTCGACCCGATCAAGGCCTCTCTCCCTGCGATCGTTCGTGCGGCATTCGCACCCTTGATGGCATCTCTCCAGAGATTGTTCGGACGGAGTTTGGCCCCCTGAAGGCCTCTCTGGACTCAACGGCAGCTCTTGCCGCGGCCACAGTTGAGGCGGCTTTTGACCCTATTCGGTCTTCTTTCGATGCCTCCGTGACCGCCCTCGACAATAGGGTGACGACCACGTTGGGGGAATTCGAGCGACGTCTGGACGCTCTCCACGGTAGCTCCTACGACCATCTCACGAAGACTACCCTCCCAGAGATGACCAAGCGCATTGACGGCCTTGAGGCTCATCTTTCCAAATCCCCACCGCTCCCGGCTGACAAGGCAGACCCCTCAGGAGACGACGGTCATGCCGTGACCATTGATGTGCCCGTGAACGTTGGGGCCGACGACACCAATGTTGATGCTACAACACGCAGTCGGACCGCCTGGGCTTCGGCTCATGCGCGTATTGGCATCGACCCGACCACACCGGGCCCTCCTCGTGCCTCGTACGTTGCGCCTCCCACCCCTGGTCGTGAGCTCCCTCACACACCGGTCACCCCCAATCCATACCGTCCTTCGACTGCGACACATCGTGCCCAACCATCCTTCCGTCAGACTACCCTCCCCGAATACGGCACCCGGTCTGATCCCCGCCCGACCGCTCATACCACCCATGACGACGTTGCTCGACACTCCCAGTTTGTGGGGGGGGCCATCATTTCCCCACGCCACAGCGACCGGGCCATTCATGCCCGGACGCTAGGGGCCAGCCGCTTTGACATTATGCGACTAGCGACCGAGGAATATCATGTCGGAATGGACGGTTGCGATTCGCTCACAGAGGAATCCTGCAGGAGTGTGGCTACGCCCACATCAAGGCCTCTGTCGAAGTTGTCGTGGTCTGCTATAATGACATCATTTTGGTTCACCACAAAATATGAGAACTTTGGTATAACTCCTACGCCCACACCTCTGGCCCCCAGATTGACAAGATTCTCCATAAGTCTTTGTCGGTGTTTCCGAAACTTACCAATCTGCGTCTGGACGACGTTGTGGGCTTCTAAGACCGCCTCCAGGAGGTTAGCACGGGCTACTCTCTCGCCCTGATGCCGTTTGATGCCGTTGTCCTCAAAAATCGCTTTGAAGGTCTATGCCCCCCTGGACTTGGCCTCGTTCGGTACGCTTCGATGAGCAAGGGCTTCATGGAGCTACTTCCGTGGCTGGTCCCTGGTTCAATCTCTCCTCAGGTGAGCACAATCCTTGCCTTGGTCCGCTACGAGTCAAACAACGGCTATGACTACCTCTGGCGTCTGCTGGAACTTGCGGTCCCCGGATTTGATCTGATGGTTCCGATTCAGATCCCTTCATGGGCCGACGCCAATGATATCTTCCACTTCGCCCAGGCATATCTCCTGTACTTTCGTCTACAAGCAAAACTCAACTTCCACTATGACGATTGCACATGCAGTGGTATCTTCTTGCGGGCTATCCAGTATTCGGAATATGCAGATATGGTCACTACGCTCCAGTCCCACGTGAATTCGTTCCGTGAGGATTTTGAAGACGGCTACCTCCCACCTCATCTTCATCTCCATGGTCTTGACACAAGCATCCACCAGAACTCCCAAGCACGTCTCAGGGACATAGCGTTGCCCCGGGCTCGCCGTGTTGACGCCACTTTCTCGCAAATTCAGGGCGTTCCCACATGTAACCGTCTTGGACGTGACGACACACCTCGCGGCGGCTTCCGCGACCACGATCGACATGACGATCGACCTGACCGCCCTCGTGGCAGGGTGTACAGTGACAGCCCCCGTGGCAGCCATGGCCCTCACGACGTCGACCGTGGCGGACGCACCCCTCGGAGCCATGGCCAGATTGCGCGACCTGATCGAAACCGCCGTCCGTTCCTACCTGACGTTCAGTGCGCTGCTTGCAAACGCGTCGGACACGTGGCCAAGCACTGTGACATGTTGGCCACAGCTATTTGCCTCGAACGTTACATGAAAAACGACATGTCTGCGACCATACGGGATTCGATTGAGAAGGAATGGCTCGACCGTTGGAAGGAACGTCTGGGTAACCCAACGCAGACCCCGCGCCAGATCCTTTGTGCATATGTGGAAGAGCTTTACATCACGGTCGCTGGGCTGGACGATGCTATGGAGTGGGAGTACTGGGACAACAGTGACATCAAGGGTGACAATGCGGATGAATGACTAGGTTGTGGTCCTAATCGATGCGTCGGTTTCGACCATATTCTCCCTCCCACCCCCTCGGACGCTTCCGGTATCATGCTTGCCCCTGCTCCTGCGCCCACCAACAACCCGACCTCTGAGGACTACGCTTCGACCCTTCCACCTGCTGAACCCCCCCCAGACCATCCGACGACACCGTTCCCTCCCTGCTCCATCATCGATGAATTCATGCGCCCGGCCTCTCCTACTTCAGTTGCGACAACGGCGCTCGACCTACGCCACGACCAGCACCACCAGTCCATTCTCGCCGGCTTACCTCTGGCACCCTCCATCTCGGACAGCGTCACTCATGTCGTGTGTTCCCCACGGGTATGTGCGGCATCAGATGCAACGACATTTCCTCCATCAAACTCCTACGTGTGGCCGACTCATCCGGTAACCTCATCGATGGCGGTTCCAACGTCTGCATCACCGGCGATCTCCACGCTCTCCTGGATGTCACAGACATACCACCAATCAAAATCTCTGTTGCCCTGGACGGTGTACCCTCCTCTGTTGACGATAGCATCACAAAACGGGGGCTTTTGCCAATCACCCTCTCGAACGGAACGATATACTATCAAACTTGTTTCTACTGTGCTAACATGGTGGAGACTATCATCTCACCTGCCGCCGTGCTCGCATCAAGTGACGTCTTTTACTACTGGAACCAGGAGGGATGCAAGGATCCCGCCGTCCCCGGTAGGATAAGGTTTACCAGCCGTGACGGTCTCCTCTCAATGCACCTTGATCTTGAACAGCGCGACGGCCTATACTACTGCAAAACGGACGTCTTCACCGTCGACCACGACCCCGTCCGCATGTCCTGTCGCCGGACACTTTCCGCCACCACCCATGATGTACGTCGGCCTCCCCCGAGGTTTCTCCCGACAACAAAAGCACGCCAGGTCGAATCGGAAGTATGGTTGCTACGTTTCGGATCCCCTGGTGAACACCAACTGGATGTTCTCCCCTCGAACGTCATGGGCACTCCCCCCGTCTTTGAA
>JALLAZ010000971.1:0-10996 GCA_036939755.1 Stephanodiscus triporus | reverse complement strand
AGCATTAAAAATGGGCGCGCCACACCCGAACGATAATATTTTACATTCGGATCGTAGTCCATCCGGCTTTTGATTTCAGTTGCGAGGCTTTGCTTCTCTGACACCCCCCCCTTTTTCCTTTTTTACTACCATAAAACATGCAGCACCTATGCCGCAAAACGACATGATTTTCTGGTGCATGTATCTAAAATATCAGGGCATACACCCTTCACTCCCCACAAAAAGCATATTCGCTTGTTCGGGCGGGGGGTTGTCCTCAATCAATCCGACGTGTCGGCGCGCGGGATTATCTCTTAAGTGGGACTCTAGGCGCCCATTTCCGCCAGAGGCGGTCATGGTCGGGTTGATTGTTGTGTGTAGCGCGCAGCCCCGAAGGTGTTGAACGGAACCTTGGCCTATCACACATGGTTGGAATCCTCTTTTAAAGAGGAAAACGACCTACGCATTCAAATCACCTACTATCGTAGGACTAAGTTCAAAATGGGAGGATCAATCGTATGTAGGGGTAAATAATTTTCTCGCAAAAAATCTTTTTGGACGATTATATTGATGTATCTTAAACACAGTCCTCGTGGAGTTGCACAATGCAAAGAAGGGAAAGAAGTCGTTCATGCTAGGTCACAACGAGTACTCTATCATGATCCATGCCAAATTCCGTGAAAAGAATGAGACTCGGGGAGTTCTCCCAAGGATTGCCCAGGCAGAAGAGGAGGGAATTCAATTTTATGGAATACAACGAGGGGAAGAGGGTGGAGGTGAAGAGCCTGCGCGGCCCATTGTCGGCAACGGGGGGGGGGGGCGCCGCCGTTGTCGCAGCTGTTGAGCACCGCGGTCATTGCAGGGTGCTCACCGGGGACGAGGAGGACGCCGGGTGTGACTGGCACGCCAAGGGACTCATGGGACCCGTGTGACAGCAAGAACTATTATTAGTGATTGTGCTCACCAAAGAGAACTTACCAAACACGTCGAGGCAAATCTTCCCGAATATGTTTACAGCAACATTATTCAACTGAATCCAGATTCAAATAAAAGACTTTGGTGGAGGAACAGAAATTGCGGTGCAAATAGCTCCGCCGGACCATTCAAGGTCTGTTTTGGTGTCATAATTCACCATCCGGACAATGAAGCCGACGAACGGTATCATCCCGATGCAAGTATCTGGTCAAGAACTCTACCAGTCGGGAATGCAATCTTCAAGGACGATCTCCATCCAGAAGCAATTCACAGAAACCTTGTTGTCTCTGTTAGAGACTAATGGTTTAATTATTACATATTTTGGAGGTGGTGGCATGAGGATATTGGATATCTGCCTAGCAACACATCACTCTAAATCTTTGTTAAGTTTGGAAGTTATTAAAGATTACGAGTAGATCTTACACGATGCCTTCGCCAATTGTTGCTGCAGAGACTCGTTGAAATAGTTGATGCAAGCTGTTCTAAGGAGTTGGTTTGGACGGCCGGCGGTGATTTCATAATAGCACAAAGCCGGATTCAACACCTCCGTCGTGATGCCCAACTGCTCTGGGACGCCATGGAATACAGGCGCAATTTTGCGCTCAACACCTGATTCGGACGATACGGCGTATCTCCCAACAACGACGACAGGTTAAAGTGCATCAATGCCACCCGTTCCACGCTCCCGTCGACCATGAGCTGTGCTGAATCGCAAAATATCTCGTCGTAATTGTCCCGCTCGACGTAGGTGCCGGAAATCGGGTCGAAGGTTGCGTTTGCATAAAATACGATATCTGCTTAATCTCATGCAATAATGCTGTATATTGTATCGTATCCAAAGTCGGGCGTGGGTTTTCACAACCTTTTTGGCTTTAATATTCTCAATATCGTCGCGTTGATCAAACCCAACGTCGTATACGTCCCGCCGACGATGGCGAGGAGATTCGTCGCGTAATCGTACCACGGTCGTACCGCCCTCGACAGGCTTACGCTTATGGGACTTATATCCCAGAGGAATTTGATCTCGGGTATCGATTGCGCGTTGTACAGTATCAGTTGACTCTCCTGCAAAACCTGATAAATCGCGGTGCCCTTCTGCGAGGAGAGGTCATCGACGTTCGTGCGTATCACCTTCAAATAATGATGATACGCCTCGTGGGGGCGGTACGTCGGGAAGAACTTTCCCTTCATCGGATCGTTGCGTTTGTAATTCTCCGGTATCGCGTTTCTGAATCTCCCGTATCGCGATCCGAAACAAAGCCCGGCCAAGCACAGCCCCTCTGGACCACCGTCCGGTCGTCCGAACGACAGGTGATTCACCCGATGAGTTAGATTCGTCATGGCCGAATTAATCTCGTGGTTGACCGACCTCGCCTCCACATGCAAATTCCCCGGCACGCGATTGATCATCAGGTGGCCGTAAACCATGCACCCCGGATGATGCTCCGCGAAATCCCCGACGCCGTCGAAGTTATATCCCTCCTCGTCGTCGTCTCCGAAGGGCACGGCGCTTCCCATGCGCAGGCGCACATACTCCATGAGGGCCTCGACGGTCCTGTCCCCGCCGTAGTCCGGCATGACGGCCGATCCATCCCTGTACCATCGTATCGTCGGGAACGCCATAATGCGCTCATCGACGCACGTCTGCCTGTGCTCGACGCAGTCCACCCTCCCGACGCCAAGCCTCGCCCTCCTCTTCCTCCTCCTCTTCTCCTCCCCCTCCTCCTCCTCCCCCTCCTCCTCCTCCTCCCTCCCCTCGCCGCCCGTCGCGTCGTCGGCGACCGACCAGCCCGACCTCGCCGCCTCGGCTGCGAATTTCTCCCAGGTCGGTGCGAGGCGCTGGCACCACACGCACCACGGCGCGTGGTAGTTCACGATCGCGTATACGTGCGAGTCGTGGAACTCCTTCGCGTTGGCGGGCGAGAGGTCGACGACGACGACGGAGTTGCCGCGCGCCGCGACGACTTCGTCGACGTCGACGACTACGTGCGATTCGTGCGCGACCGCGCGCTCTCCCACGTTGCGCCCGTGGAAGTCCCCTATCGCGCCCGAGCCGTCGATCGTCCATTTCGTCACGTCCTTGGTGACGTTTTGGAGGTTGGTCCCGAGGGCGTCCCAAACGTCTGTTTTTTTTTTTAATTATGCATACGTCGTTCCGTTGGAGCGAGTTTTGGTTTTTCACGTTTAACGCCCCCCCCGCGTCGTTGTGTGCGTGTATATTATTTGCGGCGGCATGGTCGCGAATGCGAAAGAAGCGTATCAATCCACATTGTGACGAGAATACTCAATGAATACAGTGGCATCGAGGGAGGAGGAGGGAGAGAGGGGATCATTATTTTTCATCTCACCGACGGAAACGAAGTCGCACCGGACGTCGTACAGCGTGATGTTGAAGTTCAATCGCAACAACGGCCCTCCTCCGGCTACCACGTCATCGGCGTCGTCGATCGTCAGCGAGGCATTTACACTCGTTCGGACATATGCCCAAGTCTCGCGCACGACGAGCACGACCATGATGAGGACGGACAGGAACGACATCGCGACTCCCACCTTGGTGGCCTGGGCGAAAGAATAATAATAAGAGGGATGGGATTGGGGGGGGGGGGGGTTGCGGTTAGAAATATACAACATAATCTAATGACACTCGCGATCGGACATCGTAACCTTCGAAGGCAAATGCAATATTTGACGACGAAGCGCGATCGCGCAATCGCACGCGCACCTCGGTCAACTCCCTCGGCACGCGGCGGTACAGGTCGGCCGATACGACTGCTCCGCGCCTGCTCCCGCCGCCGTTGATATCTCCGTACATTGTTGTTGTCGCCTTCGATTTTCGTCTCCTCTTCACACGGTTGTTGTTGTTGATGTGATGGTCACTCTTCGCATTTTTTTTGCTCCGTTCTTGTGTTCGCTAGAAAAAATCCAAAAATAATCCGGCGGGATCATAAGTATTAGGAGTATTTTTTTCAGACACTGGATCTTTTGGCGATTTCAACTGAATTAATTATTGTAATTTTATTTGGTCTCGCGATTGGCGACGATCGCTCACTTGACACCACACGCTATCCGAACAAAAGATATCGACTTTTGAGTAAAATCAAATTGTTCCGAGGGATGATTCTGCCATACACGATGACGACGCTTTTCCGTAATCGACTCCTCCCCTCGCCGCGCGTCGCCTCCATCGGGGGCCTGTCATCGTCGTCGTCATTTTCGTCGTCATTTTCGTCGTCCCCGCCGCCGCCGCCCACCCGCGACGCGCCCTGGCTCCGCCGCTCCTCCTCTCCCGACGACGACGACGACGCCGTCCCGCGTTTCGATAATTTCGTGAACGGCTCCTTCGTCGTCGCCTCCCCCTCCTCCTCCTCCTGCGACGACATCCCCCTCCGCGATCCGTCGACCAACGCCCTCCTCTCTCGCGTGCCGAGATCGAGCGTCGACGACGCGGTGCGCGCCGCGAGGGACGCGCATCCAGGCTGGTCGAACACGCCCGTCCAGGCGCGACAGTCCCTGTTGGCGGAGTACGCGCACCACCTTCGCAGGCCGGAGGTGAGGGAGGAGGTCGCGCACTGGATCACCCTCGAGAACGGCAAGACGTTCGCGGACGCCATGGGCGACGTCTGGCGCGGATTGGAGGTCGTCGACGCGTCGTGCCGCGCGGGGCACGACATGCTCGGCGACGCGTTGATGAACCTGTCCGACGGGATCGACACGGTATCGTACCGCACGTCCCTGGGAGTGTGCGTCGGCATATCCCCCTTCAACTTCCCCGCCATGATACCGCTGTGGATGTTCCCCCTCGCCATCGCCTGCGGGAACACGTACGTGCTCAAGCCCACCGAGAAAGCGCCGAGCGCGTCGATGCTATTGGTCAAGTACCTCCACGACCTCGGTATGCCCCCCGGAGTCGTGAACGTCGTGAACGGCGGGAGGGAGACGGTCGACGAGCTGTTGGTACATCCCGACGTGAGGGCGATATCGTTCGTCGGGTCGAACAACGTCGGCGAGTACGTGCACGAGATCGGATGCCGAAACGACAAGCGCGTGCAGGCGAATCTCGGCGCGAAGAACCACGCCACGATACTCACGAGCGACGCCGATCGCGTTTCGACTATACGTGCGTTGGCGGGGGCAGCGTTCGGTGCCGCGGGGCAGAGGTGCATGGCGCTGAGCGTGGCGATATTCGTTGGCGATATCGACGACGCTAGGGGGTGGGTGGAGGACTTGGTTCGTGCGGCGAGGGGGCTGAGGGTCGGCAACGGATTCGTCGAGGGGGTGGACGTCGGTGAGTAGCTCGTGTTTCGTTCGTTTGGCCGGGGGTCGATGCTGTTGTTGTTGTTGTTGTCTGGGAGGGGGTGGGAGGGAGGAGGGGGGGGCTGGGGGCTTGCATGGGTCGTTTTTTTGGAGAGAGAGAGAGGACGATATCCCCCCCGCGCCCCACATTCGCTCATCCCCCCCCCCCTTCGACTCTCTCTCCCTCTCCCATCCCTCTACTTATCGTCGCCCCATCCCATAAACATTAAAAAAAAAAGGGCCAATGATCAGCATCGACGCCAAATGCCGGGCGGAGGATATCATCCGACGAAGCGTCGACGAGCACGGCGCGTCCTGTCCCCTCGACGGGCGCGGCATCGTCGTCGACGGATACGAGAACGGCAACTTCCTCGGTCCGACGATTATCGACCTAGGCCGGGTGGCGATCGAATCGAGCGGCGGGGGCGGGGGGGGGATGCCCGCCGTCCTCGACAACCCCGCGTACGCGGAGGAGATATTCGGGCCGGTGCTTACCGTACTGTCAGTGCCGACGTTGGAGGACGCGATATACATAACCAACGCCAATCGATACGGCAACGGAGCGTCGATATTCACGTCGTCGGGGGGTGCGGCGAGGAAGTTCCGACACGAGGTCGAGGCCGGGCAGGTGGGGATCAACGTTCCTATACCCGTGCCGCTGCCGTTCTTCTCGTTCACCGGGAACAAGTCCTCGATAAGGGGGGACGTCAACTTCTACGGCAAGGGCGGGGTCAATTTCTTCACCCAATTGAAGACCGTGACGAGCAATTGGCAATACCGCGGAGGAGGAACGGACCTCGGCGGCGTGACCATGCCCGTTTTGGGAAAGTCGAAGTGATGATATATCATAACGATAACGCGAAAGTTCGAAGGGGTATACCTACAGTGGAGATTCTGGGATGAACGGGTGGAATAGGGACATAAATGGGCGATGACTTCGTGCCATTAATTTGTTTGGGGCATACATGCAACCTGCGTCTCTCGCATTTGCATTCTTCTGGGATTAATCTTGCGATGGTCCTGCTATACTCATAACAAAAAAGCTAGTCTGCCATGTCTGATTCTTCTTCTTCTAATGATTCCAACGCCTCCGCCATCGCCAACCATTCCATCTCTTTCTCCTCGATCTCGCCGTTGACCTTTTGCAGTTTCTCGGTGAGGTCTGCCAGCACGGTCCAACCCTCGTCTGCGCTAGTATCTATCGCGGCCTGAAATCCGTCCGCCTTAGCCCTAAGTTTTTCGAGTGCGGGCTCTATTTTCGCTAAATCTCGCTTCATTTTCTTGATCGCATTCCGACGCTCGAGCCTTTTTTCCTTTTCCTCTTTGTAAGATGCTTTTCTATCACCATCGATGTTGTCAGAACTGTTGGCCACCTCCTCGGATTTCTCCTGCTCCACGAGACACTCCGCATAATCAGACAATGATCCCAAGTAATCCTTCACTATACCATTGCCCTCAAAGACGAATAAATGATTTGTGACCTGAACGAACGGCGTATGAGACAGTCCGTTCTTGGAACGGTATCAGGGAGAAATCAATTGCGGGCGCGAACACACACCTTGTCAGTGAACAGTCTATCGTGGCTCACGACAACCAAAACTCCTTGAAACTCTTCCAAGTAACCCTCCAGCGCTATTTGGGGAGACATAAAAAGTTGGCTGAGCAAAATTCAAACGAGAGTAATATGCTCCGCATGAGGAAATCATGTATCACCTCACCTCTGAGAGTGTCCAAGTCTATATCATTCGTTGGCTGGGACGAGACAATAAAGAAAAAGACAATATGACTGACGGTGTTAGAAAGACCCTGGTCGAAAAGATCAGAAGCCAGAAAATATGTCGCTCACCTCATCAAGAATCAAAAAATTAGGTCGCTGTGTCACGTGTAGTTCGAGGAAGTCGCTTGATCAGCTACGTGAAAAAAAATAACAAGACAGCATGTTGAGGGAGGTGAGACATGCATACACATACCTTAGTGAGTACGGCCAATAGTTGGAGCCTGCGTCTTTCACCACCCGAAAGCATCGATACCCTGGAAAATATTCGTTGGGGGTCATATGTAGAAGAATCAGACGAAAAGGCAATATTCTCGATATCAGAGATCTCACGAATATCACCTCACCTCTCGCTCCATCGTTGACGTGGAAATTCAAATTGTTTCAGCAGTCTCATAGCCTCCTGAGGAGCCTCCGCCATGGATGCGCCGGAGCTAGATTCCACTCGCTCCTTCACGAAATCCAAAACGCTCTGAGCCTCGTCGAGGAAAGATATACCCATTTGATCGTATTTTCCGAATACGACGGTGTCCCCCGCCTCTATTTCCCCAGAGTCCACAGCCTGGTCCCCGGTCAAGACATGGATAAAAGTGGACTTCGAATGCAAATGACCAAAGGAGCGAAGGTTCGTTATCGTGCATATTAGATAACGACGAAACGATCGGGAAGGGGCGCGATGACTTGCCGAGAGACTCACCTTCCCGACGCCATTCCTGCCCACGATACCTATGCGATCGCCCTTGTTGAAATCGTAAGAAAAGTCGCTCAGAATCTTCTTATCCCCGAAACTGAGCGATACACCCCTCAACTATAAGTTATTGGCACGCAGAAACAAGCGGCATGCGTTGGCGGCGATAGCACTCGTGTGGCCCGCGGACCATTTGCTCGTATCTTCATCTTTTTTTTTCACTCACCTTCAAGATATTACCCCCCAGTCTCCTCTGGCCCTCCTCCCCCAAATCCAGGGACGGATCCCTCACCCTAGGTTTGGTGGACTTCTCCAGCTTATAAAAGGCGTCAATCCTAGCCTTCTGCTTGGTTTGTCTCGCCTGCGGCTGACGTCTCATCCAATCGACTGCGGGCGAAGAAAAGGGGGTCAGTCATTAGTCAAGGCAAGCAATGAATCGGGAGGTTAACAACGGGGGCGGGGGGCTCCTCGGGCGTCGAAAAAAAAAAACTCACGTTCAGTCTTGTACCTCCCCTTCGCGACCCTGAGCGCCTGGTCCTCGTTCGCGAGCCTCTCCTCCTTCCCCTGCAAGTACGACGAGTACGACCCGTCGTACGTGTAGAATTGACCGCGATCTAATTCCAGTATGCTATCGCAAACGTCCTCGAGGAAGGCGCGGTCGTGCGTCACGGTCAGCAGAGTCATCTTCCTCCGTTCTCTGATCAGGTCCGTGAGCCATCGGATGGCGGCGAGGTCCAAGTGATTCGTGGGCTAAACATGAGCGAAGCGAAATACACCGGGGTAGATATAAATTGATTAAGAGGGATGGAGGGGAGAAATTTTACGAATAGGGATGCGACGCAAATGAAAAATATAATCGTCGGACCGCACGTCCCCCCGTTTTCGCCTCGCTCACCTCGTCGAGGATCAACACGTCCGGCTCCCTAACGAGCGCCGCCGCGAGCGCGACCCTCTTCCTCTCCCCCCCGCTCAGGGAGCTCAGCGGCTGTCCCTCCAGATGCCGCACCCGCAGGCGGGTGGACACCTCCTCGGCCCGCGTCAGTACCGCCCATCCGTCCCTGTCGTCCATGGCCGACGCGGCGATCGCGAACTCGTCCTGGTCGTCGTCGGACGACGACGCGCCGATGGACGCCATGCGATACCGTCGCACGACCTCGTACACCGCGTTGACCCCGCCGGGGCCGACGCCGCCGCCGCCCCTGTTCCCGTGCGTCGTCATTCGCGTGACCCCCAACAGCGCGTCCAACACCGTGACGTCGGTAGGCGAGGGCGGCTCCTGCTCCACGAACGCAAGCGCCACGTCCTTGGGACATTCCACGCTCCCGGTGAAGAGTATGTTGTCGTTTTTGGCATCGTCGTCGCACGAGCCACCGCACGCCTCGGCGAGGATCTGTAGTATGAGAACGTTCGCGCGCGGAGAGTTTTGAGTTTGTATATCGATGACGGGGGCGCATATCGCGTTAGAAAAAATCCAGCCGAACATGAATCGACTGGTCCCGTCCATATCGCTCGCGGGGGTGTACTACCAGATACCATACTCACTCTCAGAAAGGTGCTTTCGACGCAAGGAACAATTGACAGAAGAGGTGCGATGGATCGAAAGAGGAAGAAATGAGCAAATAATGAAAGATCCGTCCGACGGCGCGTCCCAGAAGTCAATAGACTACTTCTTGACGTCGCCCTTTCGCCTCGCCTCGCCTCGCCTCGCCTCGCCTCGCTCACCTTTTACCGCATCCGTTCCGTCCGACCAGTCCCACTCGGCCGCCGCGGGGCAGGTTGTAGGTGGCCGCCTGGAGCTGGTAGGTGTTTCCGCTGGGGGGGGAGAGATGAGTCGAATTTGTCAATTGCGGATGTTTTTTTCGGATTTCCATGCGAGAGCGGGGATTGCGAGACTAACCCCCACGACGTTTCCATGTAACACAAACGCGCCGGTTCCCTCCTTCGCCGACTCACCCGTCGAAAGTGCACGTGAGATCGCGCGCCGTGATGGCCGGCCTGGAACGATGATGGCGAATAATATTTATGTGCGTGGCGAATATACGGAATAAGAGAGAGAGAGAGAGAGAGAGTGGGGAGGGAAAAGGTGGAATCGATCGGAGGCGGATGAGCGTTCCGGAGCGAAAAAGACGCCCTCGACGCGACGAAGACGAAAACGAAAACGAAAACGACAACGACAACGACGTCCAACTCACGGGCCGGAAAGGAGAGTCGAGGCGGCGGCTTCCTCGTTGACGTCCGCGAGCGACGATGTCAGTAAAGAGGGATGACGACGATGACGATGATAGCTCCACCTCCTCCTCCAACTTCCCGACGTCGACGATGGCGGCCTCGGCGGCGACGCCGATCCACTGCTCGTCCGCGGCGTGGTATATGCGTAGCACCAGAGGCGGTGGCAGGAGAAGTGGAAGAGGAGGACAATTATCAGCGAAACGCGATTAATTGTGAATTCCATTTTCTTTAGAATATATAATCTTGTAGACAGGTGGTTCCATGATGTGTGTTGTGGTGTGTTGTTGTGTTCGGCGTCGTTTCTGAAATTTTTGGGGTGAGGGCCAGACGGACCGAGTGCCGAGGTCCGGCCGGCGCCGGGAGATATGTGAGTTGTCTTCGATTCTCGGACAATGCCCCCCAGACCATCAGCCAGCAGGGTTGGTTTCTTCCCATCGTTTCATGACGGTCATATGGAACGCCCCTGAAGCGCTCGGCGCTAGAGTATGATACGGTATTCTCTAGAGTCATTAGTCCAACGCCTGCCTGATTATTGCAGGAAACCTACTTAAGGCATCGTGAATTGACAAAGAGTAGGATAGGTACGGCAGGGGAGGGACCGATAAGTAGTTTCATTCGGTATCGGTAACATTTCGATCACGGGCTCTCCACAAATATTACCAATTTGCTAAAAGAGCGGGAGTGAGCTCAGGCATTTATTGTTCTCGTTATAGTGCGTACCGCCAACGGTCGCATCGAACCCGATGGTCCGTAGGGTCGTCTCCAGCCCGATCCGTTGCCCGTCGACGTCGTCGACGACGACGACGACGACGACGACGTGCCTTCCCCTCTCCCCGTGAAGGGCGAATCTTCCGCGGACGCGATTGACAGACGAATGATCCCGACTCGTCGCGAGCCGGCCGCCCCCGTCGTCGTTCTCTCTCTCCCCATCGTCATCTCGGCGTCCCCGAGACCGTCGCGCGCTCGTCCGAGCCGTCGGGACAATCGACGACGCCGTCTCCGACCCTCGACGCGAAGATCATCGTCGCGTACGCGCCATCCCCCCCCCCGCCGACGCC
>JALLAZ010000970.1:0-10976 GCA_036939755.1 Stephanodiscus triporus | reverse complement strand
GCGAAATTCTCGATTTTCAGGGACCCGATGGTAAATTTACGCCAAACGTACAGTAGGAAGAGAGTGTGCAAAAATTGTTGAAGTTGACCATGGACCATGACCCTCCTCTACCTACCTTCTCATCGAAAAGGCTCCTCGTCGACGGCGCCACCAAATTATTCAACACAGATGATTCTCGTGGTAATAGTGGCCATGATATTTCTTTTGAATAACCTCCACGGCACTAGTATGTACTTCGATCCGGTCACAGTACACGAGAACGACGTCCCGACTGCCCCCGCTGCTCATGTCCATGAGGATCCGGAAAAAATCGAGGAGACGCGTACTGTTGGCACGCGAACTCCTCCCCCTCCTGTCGCCATCGTCGCATCGTCTCAAAAAATCGATTATCCGAAATGTGCCACGAATCCCTACGAGGGATCGATCAAGGAAACGTTCGACGTAGTTATGGAGACCGCCCAGGATTGGCTCGATCATCAAGTCGCGTACTACGACATCGCGCGACGAAAATCCTACGAGCGGGGGGGACACGGTCGATTCTTCCCGTTCGAGGTCATGGCCACGTGCGAGGACGTGCAGTGCGTTGGGGGAGCGTGTTCGGGGGATAAGAGCAAATACGTCTGCGGCTTGAGTCGACTGGGCGGAGGAGGGGGAGGAAAGGAATGCGTCGTTTATTCGATCGGGGGGAATAATGAGTGGCAATTTGAGGAGGATCTACTGAGAAGGACGAATTGTCACATCCATACCTTCGATTGCACCGGACCGCAGAGTCGGTTCACTTTGCCGCATGATGAGAGTAATCGTCTTAGCTTTCATCACATTTGTCTTGGCGCCAAACGAATGAAGGGGATCGGAAACGACAGTCCGAGATGTGACGGTCCAAGAAAGTTATGCGGTGATACGTGGACGTTGGAAGAGATCCAGCGGCACCTTGGCCACGATAGGATCGACCTGCTAAAGTTGGACATCGAGGGATGGGAATGGCCGGTATTCGACATCGAATACACGAACGCGACCATGCCTATGCAAGTCCTCGTCGAGGTGCACTACACATGGGGGGAGAAAGGCACGAGGGGTGTGATTCACGACAGAACGATGGGCTCCGCGGAAGATTTGGTTAGACTGCAGGGTAGATTGTTGAAAATGGGACTAGTCACGGTGCATAGGGATGACAATCCAAGCTGTCCATGGTGTTCGGAGTTGACGCTGGTGAGGGTTGCTTGCTGAAATAACTGCGATATTATTGCAATTACTGTGTCCAAGGGAATAAATGTAGTACATCTTTTCGGCGGTAAAAGTCATTTACCATGTGCTCCCATGTCACTGCTGAAATCAAGATACCTTATCTTCAACCCAATAGTAGATATCTCCCAAACCATCACTTTCTCCCTCCATCCGTTGCGATCTTTTCTCATCGAACGATCGCAATACCACCCTACGCTGCACGCGAGATTCGCCATCTCCGATGATTGTGCTGAGATGAGAAATCTCGATCTCCCAGGCCCGACCGGGCGATACACCCCGACCGTATCTGAGCATGATATTCTGCGGAAGGCGCAGCGCGACGACGGACGGGGTTTCCCCTGGCGCGAAATCGGCGTCGGCCCTCAGCACTCCGATTGCCTTCACGTCATCGTCGTCTCTTCTCGCGGGGAAGATCAATGTACGCGTCCACGATCCCCCGAGGGGGTCCGTCGCTCCGTCCAACGTCCATGGATCCTCATCGCCTCCCTTCCTTTTCTTCACCGCGAACGCGTCCCCGTAAACAATACTCCTCCCGATCGTTCTCGTGACCGTACGCGCGTCCAACCCCCCCGAATCGTACGCCGGGCCCGTCCACGCTGTCCCCCGAGTGGAGTGGGGTGAGACTCGACGCTCCACCCGAAGGTCGATGAGGTTCGACAGTGCGATATCGCGCTCCTCTTCCTCCTCCGCCACCGCCTCCGTCCGTCTGGGAATGTCCAACGAAAGGGATACGCGTATCCGACGAGATCTCGTCGTCGTCCTGCCGTCCTCCTCGTCGTCGTCATCATCGGCCGCATCCGAATCCACCTGGAATACGGTCTCAATCTCCAGGGCAGTACCGCTCCCGCGATCGAGGACGGCGACCTCCCGTCGTTCCGCACGACCGCGAATATCATCGCGCGCCGATCCCCAGCTCTCAAAACGACGAAGGGCGTGGGATGCGACATCCTCCGACCTCCTCGTCACCTCCAGATTGTCAATTCCGCAGCCCACCTCGGGAAGGACCGTGACGACCGTCCGGAACATCCTCGGGACAGATACTCCCCCCCCCCCGTTTTCGTCGTTGGTGTCGGCGACCGTCCAATCCTCGGACGTCAGCGCCTCGAGGCACGACGGTATGTCGCCCCACTCCAACATGGCGCGAGGGACCAGTCGTTCCGGCACGGGCACGAGTCCCCCCGGGCACTTCGACGAGAACGTGGCGTGCAGTCCGGCGTAGTCGCCCCCCAGGATGACGGAATATTCGGCGGCCGGTGCGGTCGACATCGCGAGGGCGGACGTCGATGGCACGCGTTGAATGAATGATGGCGCCGCCGACGACGGCGGCGGCGATTCGTGTAATAGAAGCCCGTTGAACATGATGGCACGCGGCGGGCCGAAGGCGGCTCTCATGGTCGGTCGGTCGGTCGTCAAACGCCAAACAAGGAGGGGCAGGGGCGGAAAAAGAAAAAATGAGACACATGCCCGCCGAAACAACTGACGTCTCTTTTTTATTTGATTTTTGTGGACTTGTGGAGATGTGTTGATTGTCGTAACGTTACTCGTACGAAGTATGTTTGATGTCTCTGTCGCGTATCCGTCGGGTTTATCTGTCAAGATAACTCCCTCGTTCGAAACAAGCCAAAATGTTTCACATAATATACTACTGCTCTTATAACAATTGTCGTCGGGTGGTATCGTAACTATAAGGGTTAGCTAAGGGTTATCTAAGGGTTAACTAAGAAACGGGTTTGGGTTAAGTTAACAGTACTCTATTGTACAGAGTGAGAAATCATTGGGGAAGAATTAAATTTAAAGACGATGCAATCGTATTCAATAAAAACCAACATTGCCATTCAATTCAGCGTAAAATTTAGCGTCTTTTTTATACTTGGACCATCCTATGAAAACTGACACAGCCCTTATTAAGAGAAAAAACGGCGAAAGTGACTTTTTATTCCGGACAGAGGAGTAACCCTTAGCTAACCCTTAGCTAGCTAATGCGACAATTGATAGAAGAGCGGTAGTATTCTTGAGAGGCGTAGTCGTACAACACTATGACAGAAAAAATGATTGGAGGTTCTTGCTTTCTCACATGTTGGAAGCGTGCAGGTCGTAGCGAGCGTATGGTGTGTAGTCAGTAGTCATTTTTTGTTATGTACCCACAAGTTAAGCACGTCATTTTCCAGCTCTCAAAGCGGCGATAATAATTTGTTTTATTTTAAGCCTTCTCCCTCTTTTTTTTTTCAGTCTGGGCACCCTTAACAAAAGTTATATCTGCTAACCCGCCCTATCACCCGAAGCTGTACTTCCTGCCCCACCTGTGCCATCTGAGACAATTGAGCGGTCGGTAGGCTTAATCTGTCAAGGCCCCGATTGGTTTCGTACCATCCGATAACATCAACACGAACGCCGCCACATTTTGACTTCACTTTGTTTCCACGGTACTCGACACCACGAGCTATCATTATTTCCTTCCGTTGCTGTCCCGCCCCGTCGGCTAGTAGATCTTTTACACGCATTAAAATTTGGGGGAAATCAAACCAGAATGGATAACAAAGGGGATAATTACCTTGGTGCCCCCTCGTCGGGGCGAATTAATAATGTGAGGGGCGGATCAGAAGTGCCCAACAGTCTATTTTCCCCTGGTTCGAGAGCGGTAAGCGAATATTTATCTTTTTTTTTCTATGAGCGACGATGTGCAAAGAGGAGGGGGGGTCTGCGACACTCATCAGTTCATGGCCCGTGTCCCTCGTGGGCACTGTTTTTCAGTCTTTTGAGAAGTATGTACTTATCCACCTAACTCTTATTTTCTGAATTAATTGTTTTATTTGTCGGAATCAGATTGACCCCCGTCAATATGTGACAGCCCTTGATTTTGAGGAGCTTCGTCTCCGTCGCCAACTCGAGGTACAGCAAGACATCGACTTCCGCCGCCGACTTATAGAAGAACAACAGAATCAACTATTATCCGAAATGGAATACAGGAACAAAATCCAACAGCTACAAGAAATCCAAGAGCTGCAGGCTCAACAGCAGCAGCAACAACAACAACAACAGGGTTTGAGTCAACTGTTATCTCAAAATCCTCACTTGCTGGAGTTGCCGCAGCAGCAGTATCAATCAGGTCGTGAAAACTCATTACTGGCATACCTTCGTGATGATTTTCTATTACAAAGACATCAGCAAATGTTACAAGATCAGATACAACATCAGCTGCAAGAGCAACTGTCACGAGAGTCACATCAGCATGAACAAGAGGAGCTATTGGCCATGCTCCAAGCTTGTGGAAGTGCAAGGGGGAACCTTCCAGCAGAGGCCATGTCTTTTGCCTCATCGTTGAGACTAGGAGAGATGGTCACTCAGCAGCCATCGAGAGTTCATTCGCCCGCTACATCGCATCCCCCGTCTGATGGCCACAGCCCTGTCCTATTGGAGAACCACCTTAATAACTACATGAAACAGAGGGCTGATTATACTCCGACTGACCGAGATCACGCCTATGGCCTAACTGACGTCAACTCACAAAAAAAGAGAAGCTCCAGTGAGTCATCAGACATCAACTTCGGGGGCACCTCACAAGTAGCACCCACGCGTGTGAAGAAAGCAAAACAAGCACTAAATTCTCCTAAATTGGAACTTTTTCCTCCAAATGATGGTGCGTCAGAGTCTTTTGGGAGGAATAAGACAAAAGATAAAGAACTTGATGAGAAGCTAGCGGAGCAACTCGCATCACAAAAGGTTGGGCCCGAAAAGAAGAAGATGATTGAGAAGGAGAAAGTTTCACGTGATCTGCGCTTTCGTGGTCGTGGCCCAGTTGTCAGAAGAAGGGTGAAAAAAAAGACAGGGTCCGTCGTCTCTCAGGAGGACAGCAAGGCTAGCAAGAAGAATGGACATGGAGACGTTGGCCGTCAGTTATCAGGTGAAGAGGAGAGTGTCATCAACTTCTTGGGCACAAGAGGAATGAAGAATGGAACAATAAATTATATGAACGAAGTGGATCACGCAGCTGAAAAAAAGAATAATGAAGAGGTAAAGGATGCGACCACACCCTACGATGAAGAGGCTGTTGATATCATCCTCAATTTTCAAAGGTGTAATGTTCCTGCCAGAGAAGTAAAACAGGCCAAAAAATGGAGCAAACGCAGCCAGACTGTTACTGATACATATCCAACAATGCCGCCGGAGAGTATCCCCTTTATCAGTCCAGGTCTGAAATTCATCCTCCCCTCGCTGCCTATTGAGCCGGAATCGAATGACCTCGAGGCAGAATGCATGGGTACTGTTAATACTCCCCAGCCAGCTGCAGAGGATAACATGGATGGAAAACGTGAAACCAATCTTGCCACTGCATTATCCACATTCAATATGGCGAAGGAAAGTAAGGATGCTTGTGACTTCAGGTTTATTGGTACCAAGAAAAAGGTATTTAAACCAAAAACATCGGAAAAAGGACAAGATGGTTGGTGGCCTTCTGATAAATGCATTCGCAAAGAACGCCAAAAGCTTGGTGTTAAGCAAGATGAAGAGGACACAGACGATGACGACGATGCTTCTGTTGATTCGAAGACGGGAATCAGCTTCGTGAAGGCCGGGATTGAATCGATGAAAAGGAGGCTGGCTACTGCGGTCGAGCCTGGCGTTTTGGAAAAATTACCGCATTGCAAGCTGCATGACGATTTCTGCAAGGACGCCAAGAAGAAATTGTTTTGCTGTCAAACGACGGAGATGTTCCCTTTCGAGTATATGGTATGCTGCTCCGTCTGCAGCACTTGGCGACATGCCCAGTGTGGTGGGCATTATAAACGTTACACGGCCGAGAGCGTAGACCCGTCCAATTTGCTCTTTGAACCCATTTGCGACCAGTGCTATTTGGAGAAGAAATTCGTTCAGGGCTATCCTGAGGCGTCAGCACGTCTTGAGTGGCAGAGGATTGAGCATCTTCGTCGATGCAATGCTACCAACGCAGTCATGCGCCAGGTCGCCTTTGCGAAGCATTCTGGCCAATATAAATGGCCGTTGGGGAGCGTCTCGGCCACTCACATTTCGAGTCATGTACGGAGCGTTCAATCTCGACACGAGAAGGCGGTTAAGCAATGGAGCGAGATGGCCACCCGCCTTGGGAGTGGACATGGGTTAAAACCCAGGGAACGCCAGCGGGTGCGAATGCGGGAGTTGGAACGTCTCATGGCTCACGTGGAGGATGCTGGTAAGTCGATTCATAGTCCTGACTTGTTCTTTTTGCCATCCTCTCGTGTCTCACTCTTATTTCCAATTCGCTCCATACCGGCCAGAGGGTGCAATGGATCGCCATAACATGATGCTCTTCCTACAGAATGACACTAGCAAGCTGCATCCGGTTGGGTTCGAAATAACCCAAAGAAATATTTTCGACCCAGAGGATGACCCGGTCCAAGACTTCGAACACAACGGATTCGCGAAGCTGGCCCCGGGCACCTCCTGGGGCGCAGCGGAAAAGGATGGCGAGAACAATAATTGTCAAGTATGCGCGCGTAAGGGCTGCAATCGAAGACCTCGATTCGAATCCATTTTTTGTTCGGACTCGTGCGGCGTGTCGACCTTGGAATTGGACCTGCTCCGATCGTTGCAGTATGCGTCGAAACTCCATCCATCGGTCTTGCGGATTTAATGTGTCCTCCCCCCGCGCCCGCTCATGATGATGCATGGTAATAGCAGGACCACTTCACAGGGTTGAAAATGAAACAGAGGACTATCATTGGAATCTTGCCTTTAATTTGCATCACTCGCAATGGTTCTATTCTTGGCTGAGTATGCATCACCCCGCACCCCTGCCCATGCAGATGAATGATAATAGCAGGACCTAAGCCACAACATGTTTTGTACAAAGATCTATGAAGTTCTTACCCAGGACTTTTAATGGGGCAAAAGTTAAGTCAGTCTACCCTGTTGCAACATCAACATGCAACCAAGGGCAGCCATATTTTGGCAGGAGATATAGTTGTCTCTTGCCTCAGGTGAGAGGAGTTGGTCAAGGTCATCATCTGGAGAACCTTCTTTTTCTTTGTAGATATAGCCCTCTGGGTTATGGGTTGCCAATTTCATCAATAGTGGGCCTTACTATGTAACTTAGGAGTTCTGGGATTAGGTCTTTGGTTGGAAAGTAACCCAGGAACACATGGGGGGGCCTGTTATTTCAGTTGAAATCGTGCATCAGAAAGGCAGGTGGCAGAGTGGCAGCAACATGGCAATAAATAAGAAATAGTAAGGCAATTTAGTTGACATGGAACTTTGATACATAGTTCAAACAGGGGTGGCTTTTCATGGCTAGGCATGGTGGTGGTGGGGCCACGTGCTGAGGATTGGACTGGGAGGTTTCATCACCTAATCAAACCTTTCCCTTCCACCATGACCAACGTCACCACTGCCCTTTTATGTCATTCACTTGCAAATTTCATTACCATTATGTGATTCAAGATAATTTTTCATTCTTCTTCTTGCCAAACCCAAAACTCTCATACTAAGTTAGTAGGTGGTAGGTACTGTACATTTGACCTCAATTTACCACCCTCTAATTGGGGGCAAATTCACCGCAACTCCTGGTGGGCTAACCCACATACTTATGGTTGCAACAGCTGGCCCCCGAAAAAGCCACATGGCCTGCAACCCAACTGCTGGCACTTACCAGTAAGCATGTGATGCCTCAACGCATCATCACTTGGCTCAGCCTTGCAATGCAACAGAGATTTTTGACTCGCCGGGGGCCGGATGGGAGGGACACACCTCCGCACCCTCTTCAACGTGCGGCTCACACTCACGTCTCTTGGAGCGTTGTGTCGGCCTGGACAATGACTGCTCTTGGTGATGTTTACAAGAACATTGACTACAATGACAGTGAGTCCCTCCTTCGCATGGGGGAATTACTCCATCATGTCCTAGTACTCCACCATTGTGTGTCCTACTACGCAATTGGGGTCGTGATGACTGCCACTGGAGTAGGAGTGGGCGGACATTGATGACAATAAAAAAGACGGCAATGACTACATGAGTGGCATCATCAAAAAAAGAGGAGGGACATTGGGAAATTGTGCATTGCGGGAGGAGGAGGAGGAGGAGGGGGACAACAAAGACAACAACGGCAAAGGAGCGGGAGGAGTAGGGGGAAGCAGGTGGGGTTCGATGCCTTCCATGATACCCTCTGCCTCAACAATGTCACATACTTGCAGCTTGTACACAGAGGGGTAATATCCTCTGCTACCTCACTTCCTGTGACTGCAAACCCTCCAGCCCCAAAAGTGGTCCAATTTTGAGACCATTCCAAGAAGTGGTTTTTGACTTGTACGATCAACCATATCTCAGCCAATAATGATCACCAGACACTGCCCCACATGGGTATTCTTATTTTCTTGACCTGCCCAACAATATATAGTTGCAGTGGGAGTGAAGCAAAGTTATTGATTTCAAGGGACCCGACAGTAAATTGAGGTCAAACATAAAGTAGTACCATACTGGACTAGGTATTCTGACTTTATCCAATTTTTGTAGGCCACTTCAACCAAAGTGTGACCAAATAGTATGTTTTGGCAAACTTTTTCTGAGAAACTGAACCTCAAAAGTCCAAAAAATCAAAAATCCGTACATTCCTAGTGCAGATCCTGTATTGTAGCCAGTGAGTTTGAGCAATAATAATACCATACAATAATATTTTGTTAACCTTGTTACAAAGTTTTTTACATTAATTTTTAGTCACTATAAATATAAACTACCAAAAATAATTTGTCACCCTCATCAATACCAAGTTGTATGATAACCGCAATGGTGAAAAAAACCTCCCTGTGCTCCAAAAGTTTGTGCCGGAAGGGACTTGAACCACCCATTCAACGTCTTGTGCCTGCTGTGCACCCTCTGTACTCGTCATCTGCCAAGACACGTTCGAAGGGGTTGAGGTGAAGGATAAGTGTCTGTCAAAAAATGTTGATGTTAGTATACTTACCCACTGGATAGGGTCCCTTGATCCACACCAAATTCCCCTCAACAATGTCAACCCCAAGCTTGTATGAGGAGTGCATTTCCCTGCAAACTTTTTCAACGAAAATGGGTTGCCCTTTTGAGCCAGGCCTTGCTGGGGGATGTGGCAGTCGGTGCCATCGATGCTAATGAGGCAATCATTCATGTTGACACTCTTTTTTCTGTTTTTGAAAACAAACTGCTAGAACAAATAAGGTGAGCCAACTCATTGGATATTCTTGCAGAAAAGCAGAAATGAAAAACTCACCACCTCTGATTTGAGTTTGATAATCACATGAATGAAAGACCAGATGAATTTTCGTAGAGTTTTGGGGTTGAATGCACCCCCGAACCACCAATCATCAAGCAAGTGACACCTTCTCTTGGGTAGGCCCTCATGAAGAAGAGGGTCCACATGAGATGATTGGTCATCCCTTGTTCTGGGATCATATCCCACTGCAATAAGAAGCTCCAGAGCTTTGCCAAGCCAAGTAGACTGCAGTCATGCCAAAAAAACTCTTGGAAGGCTTTTACATCTGTCCTCTTATTCTGGATGTCCTTGCCAATGAAGATGAAATCCTCCGGCAAAGGCTCTGTTGCTCGTATGACACCAGCCTATATTGAAGCCATCTGATTCAAGCACTGGGGCTCAAAGGGAAAGACTTAACTTTGAACCAAGCAAGTGGGTCAAAGAGCAGGTAAGTCTTGTGTATTCGCATGCACCCCACAACTTCCACTAAACTCACCATTCGTCTGATGCTGCACACACAGCTACTGCAACCACCACCACCAACAATGTCGACAAAGCTGAAGACAAGAACAATGCCACCAACAATAACAATGGTGACAATGAGGAAGTCAAGTTCCCTGCCATCATGCCCCCAAGAAGAAAACTCCTGCAGCCACTTCCACAACCAAAATGGCGGATGCCATCACCAATACCTTGAAGAAAACCAGTGTGTTGTCACCAAAGAAAGCTCCTGCCTTCATCCCCTACTCAACGAAGATCATGGATGCCACCTTTGTTCGCACCTTCATCAAGGGTGACTGAAAGTTTGTCAAAGTCGACTTGAACCTCTCAGCTGCACTCTGCAGAGCAAGGATGGGATCAAGACAGTATTGAACAGCGACGGCATGGGCATATCATTTCAGAGGGGGGTGTATGTATCCTTCTTTGGGACCAGGCGCCTCCAGAAGGATCTGGGCAATGCTTGCAATGTGGACAGTAGCCACATCACAGCTCATCGCAATGTGTACGGCGAGTTCAAGATGGCCGAGAGCAACAACATTGTTCGAGGTGGAATCGTGTCGCACGGTGAGTTCTAAGTTGTCCAGCTCCCAGAACCAGAACAGTGTATAGAATTGGTCAAGCAGAGCTTTGATTGTTATGTTCCATTACCTTTTAAGGTTCTATACGCCATCAATGAGATGGCGAATGGTGTTGAAGTTAGGGGGGAGCGGAGGAATCACATACAATCTGTCCTGAACATGACCTTCAGGGTGAGGGCAGTAGCTCAGCTCGCAAAGGAGAGTGAAGAAGGGAGCAAGAGAGTCTGTACAAGATTATGACATCGCCCAGGAAATCGGTTCCGAGGATGACATGGATGAATTGTTGCTGCTTTCTTCATAAGTGTAGTGGGGTGTTTGTGTTTTCATAAATTAGACTGGACATATCCTTTGTAAAACCACTCTAATCTCTCTCTCCACTTGTAAAGGGGTCGACTATATGGCACCCTAATGGAGATGAATATATTCAATTTCACCCT
>JALLAZ010000969.1:0-10991 GCA_036939755.1 Stephanodiscus triporus | reverse complement strand
CTTTCACTCCTGTGAAAGGTGTGCGTGACGTGGAACTCGTGCCTTAATTTTTTTGGTTCCAAAAAATACATTGGTGGGAAGGCTTTTATGGACCCCCTTCAACAACCGGAGTTGATTGAGAGTAACAGGGAGCGTGAACTTGAACTTTCCGCTATCCGTGAACACCCTTTTCAATGACCAGAGTTGATTGAGAGTAACAGGGAGCATCTACTTGCACTTTCCGCTATCAGTGAACACAACTTTCAATGACCGGAGTTGATTGAGAGTAGTATACACTGGCGTCATTCCAAGGCAATGAAGGCAGGCACATAGATGGCGCCGTGGACAGATGAGGAGGACAGGAAACTCACGGTGTTAGTCAACACACATGGTCCTGGGAAATGGAAAGAGATGGAAAAAGAACTGCCAGCTGAGTTTACTTGCCCTCACGTTGGGCTCTGCTTTGGAATTGCTAACATCACACAACAATACTAACCATCCCACTTTCTCCACACAAACATCTGCCATCATAGGGCGGACTCGCACGCAATGTCAAGCTCGATGGGTCAATCAACTTGACCAACAGATTCCAAGGCCCCATGGTCCGAAGAAGAGTATCGCATAATCCTCCAGTCACAACAGGATGGCCCGGTAAACTGTTGGGCTGATATCGCCAAGTGCCTTCCCAGCCGGACCCGCAACGCCATCAAGAACCTCTGGAATACCCACATGAAGAGCAAGTTTGAAAAGTACCTGTACAGCAAGAACATTGATGGTGTGCTCAAGCTCTAGGACGATGAGGGTAGATACTTGATCGGGAACGACATCGAGGGATTCCTTAGAGCTGTGAAAGGTGCCACTAAAATCTAGTTCATCAGACGTCACGTTGATTTCCTTGAATGGATATTTTTGATTCAGATTATTCTGATTTCTGATTAGATCGATTGTTGAGATGCCATTGGATAGACAAATCCAGTTGTCCACATACAAAAGATGGTGTTCGTTCCCACAGTCCTGTGGAATGCCAATAGCAGTGGTGGGAGGCATTAGAGAGATACCAAATAAAAATAGTAGCAAAACCCATCAGAATATACATCAAATGATCGTTACCTGGTGAATCCATTGGTCCGCTCGTGGGTGAATTCGTTGGTTGGATGGTGGTTGAGTTCTTCGGTCAGCTCGTTTGTGAATCCGTCAGTCAGCTCGTGGGAGAATCTGTCGGTTGGATGGTGGGTGGATACATGTTCGTCACAACGACTTCTGCAAACAATTGCAGCAATAATATTTAACTGAGTAGATGCTAGCTTATTAACTCATTTTAATTACTGTTGAGTGGTGTGAAACACAGTTTCGTAGTGGGGCAAAATAATGGGAGAGAATTTTTGCCAGAGAATTCATCCATATCGAGTGAATTTGTATCTACAAAAACAGCTGATAACTTTCCCATGCTTAACTTCCTCAACGCTTTCAATTTCCAAATAAAACTAGTAGTGAAGGTAAGAATGTCCTCATGATGCCTGCATAAATCCGATTCTGATTTAAATGAAGTACGTACTATTCTACTGATAGTACAAACATCTCGTCACGTCTGAGCATGGCTCAATCTAACGGGCCAAGCTTGGGTATTGTATAGCCACGGGGGTAGTTGTCATCAAAGACTGTGAAACGCTGGGTGAGATGGATATTGATGGCATCATCACTTGTCTTTGCAAATGGGCATACTGCAGTC
Organism: Stephanodiscus triporus; assembly: GCA_036939755.1. Taxonomy (NCBI): domain Eukaryota; phylum Bacillariophyta; class Thalassiosirophyceae; order Thalassiosirales; family Thalassiosiraceae; genus Stephanodiscus; species Stephanodiscus triporus. The sequence continues at coordinate 9,283 of JALLAZ010000969.1, read as the reverse complement.
CAAGGCTGTGTACGCCGTAGACACCACCAGCGAGGCAGCAAGAGGTGACGATGAATCAGTTGAGCAATAACAAGGGCTGTGTGGGCGACTGTTGATGCCCATACGGGCGGCTCCGGAAATCCCATGGCCTCTCTCAATCGGGGAGGACAGAGCGCATGTATGACTCGTTGTGCTGGCGGATGGAAGATGGACGGCAGGGGGGACAGGAAGAGCGCAATCGTGCTTGTGGCGAGTTTTGCATTTGCTGGATGGAATACCATGTATTTTTCTTCGTATCTGTCCAAATAATCCGCCGCCTCTTCGAAAGTTTTGGGAACCTGTTTAATGCCCATTTGGAGACCAATATGCATGTATTTTAGGTGAAACGAATCCAGTTCGTTGCGGTGGAGGGGCCGAAAACCGCAACGCTCGATCCACCGAGCGGGTTCGACAATGAAGAGAGTAAGGACATAGAGGTAGTCCTCATTTGATATCGCGTATTTTCCATGGAGTTCATTCAGTCGGCGGACGGCTAGTTGCGCTAAGGGCGAATCGAGCGGATCCTCAATCATGTGACAAATGATCAGGTCAGTATCGTCGTAACGGCGGCTAGTGTGTTCTGTCAACTGTTTCGTGGCGACGAGGAGTTTAGAAATACTCGGAATGGAGTAAGATTTGAAGAGACCGAACTCGAGACCCTTCCTGACGAGGAAGGGGAAGTCCATTCCTTGGCTGAGGTTGCGGATGAGATGAGCTTCCGCTTCCGTTTTGGGCTGCGGCAAGCGGGATATGCGATCATAGTTGCGATATCGCAAGACACGGACAATCGTCAAGTAGAGAACGGCGATCCCAACTAGCGTTGCAGCAACACTTGTCCCAGTGCGATCAGAATTCCCAATTATATCATTAGGGGGAAAGCCCAACATAGTGCCCCTATTCATGTTACTTTTATTATTTGGCTTCGATCTTTGGGTGTTTGTGAGAGGCCCGTCGCGCAGGTTGCAGATCCCATCTCCTGTTACGTAGATACCTGTTCCCCCATAGGTAGAACAACTCTGGGCGGCTTGTCGCGATCCGCTCTTTGGTGACAATGGACATGATTCTCTCATCGAGCGGATGTATTGTGTATGACACAAAGATTTTCAATACAGCACTAGCACGGTCCACGGTCCAAGGATTTCATAAACTGAATTGTCACCCAAACTGCACTTATTTCTTTTGTAACATGCAAATTCCACAGCAACAATTCGATTGTCATTACATAGAGAGATCGAACTAAGATATGATGACCACCTCTTCTGTCAAGAACGAGGCCCTCGATGGCAACATCTACGTCAATGTTCCTCTAGCGCAAGACGACAGTGCTCTTCCTCGCTCCGCTACTTCCTTCTGGACCAAGTCCACGTATAAAACCAATGGCGCTCTTCTTGCGGTTTGCCTTCTTGGGATGGTCATAGCCGTTGTCGACTTTGTTCTCGTGCAACTATTGTTGATCGCAAAGTTCTTTATTTTCGGGAACGCGACCCTTTCTGATTTGGAACTACTGCCATTCATCGCTGTCGCAATCCTCCATTCCGCCATATTGTGTGTATTCACATGGACCATCATCAACATTTTCGTCAAAGATGTTGATGACGCTACATACAAGGAAATCATACATGAAGCATTGATCGACCTTTGCTTGATAGGTTACATGTTTGGGCACATCGTCTTTGTTATCCTGGAAAACCCTTGCCGAATCTTATTATACAGCTTTCTCGGTCTGAAGTTGTCGCCGGACTCCACTTCCTTGATCGATGTCAACATCCTACTATTCCGTGTAGGCTTGATGCTTCTGTGGATGCTCTGCACCAAGATGCGAGACTTCAATAGCCTCGCCGATGACACCAAACGTGGAAGTAAAGCTGAACCTTCAGACCACTTCGAATATGTTCGGATCGTGTAGATAGTTATCATTGTGGGGTGTGTGGTAATGCAGTAGAGCAAGCTTAAGTGGCATGGAAAACAGTATGATACAAACTGGGCGACATCTAGGATTTTTGTGCGACATCTAATAACTACCAATCGGGAATTCCTCCATGTCTTAATCCCCATAACGATCTCCCCCCGCCCACAGGATTTGCTGGGACGTTGTCTGCGACGTTATCTCCCTCCTCCTTCGTACTGCTTTTGAAAACGATGTAACCCACCACCCCCACTAAGAGGAGTATGTTGACGCAAGTGAAGCACTGTATGAACCTATCCGTCGCCATTCTCTCCCCGAATGTCTTAATCAACTTGTCGGCCCTGTTGATATTGTTCTCGATGCGCGTCTTCTCCTGGTCAATAGTGCGTATCTGCTCCCGCTGTCGCAACAGCTCCTCCATCGTCGCCTGACGACTGCGTCTTATCCTGGATCTCGTCACAAATTATGCTTGGTGTGACATTAGCTTAAAGTCTCTATGATGCGATTGTGCGGATGCATCGTATGATATAGTCCCTGCGCGAGCAGCCATCGAAACCGCAGCTCCCGACCGATTGGTCTCGGAAAACATTATTACGTAGGCCCGTGATGACCAGAACGTTTGTGTGCCCTCCCGGCATGTTTGCCGGGGTCGGCGTGGTGGTAGCCGTGCTCTCCGCTATTATTTCGATTCCTGCCGCCGTGCCCGTTCCTCCCGCCCTTGCCGCCTCGCTTTTCGTCTAGCACGACATAATCGTCCATTCGCCTCCCGTCGCCTCCCATACTGTCCGCATCGATCTTGTCGAGCGCAGTCATTCTTGAATCCTGGTCCATGTGCCGCTTGCATTTGAACTTCGTTCCCATCCAACTTTTGGCGTTGGCGTTACCGTCGTCGCTGTTCTCGCCGCCCTCGTCCCCGTTCACGCGACCGCTGTAACCCGGCATGGCCGTCAACGCTTCTTCTTCTCTCCTTCGTTGATATTCCTCTTCTTCAATTTGTTTCGCTCGTTTTGCCATCCGCGCTCCTAGAGAATCATCCGCGGCTGTGGCATGTTCCCTCGCCTCGTCGTTGCCGATAATCCCATTCATGCTGGATCTCTTGGTTTCGAGCACTTTATTCTTGAATGCGAACAGCCTTGCCATGGTCTCGCCCTCCCGTTTGAGCCTCTCGTTCTTATTCGCGGAAGATCCTATTCCGGACTTCAAGTACTTGGTCCGTCTCGCCTCTACAGCCCCCATGCCTCTCGACGTGTTGGGCTTGCACTTCGTGACATTCTGATCATCTTTCGAATTGCCAAGTTCGATTACAGCATTTACCTCGTTCGGAGGTTCTTTTGCATGAGTTCCGTTTACTTTTGAGAGTGATTCCATCTCCGATGACGACTTCTGCCCTCTTCCGGATATATTGCCGTCCACGTCGATTTCGAGGTCCTTCTCCTTTGTTTTATCCTTCGATTTTCTATATTTTCCCACGTCGGCATCAACCTTTTTGGACGGAACGTCCTGTCCGCTCGACATCGAACCCCCCCTGCGAATAATATCATCGCCGGCAACTATCTCCTCGTAATCCCTCTCCTCGTCCCCGAAGCTCAGGACGTTAAGGTCGCGCTTGCCCTTCCTCTTCTTTCGTCGCCTTTCCATTTCGGATTGCCCCTCCCCGTCCTTTCCCCCACCGGCGCCGGCGGAGGAGGATGCAGCATCCCTCCTCCTCTTCCAGGGGACCTTCCCGTCCGCCGTGACGACCATGTCCCCGAAAGGGTGGTAATCGACCCTCACCCCCCGTATCCGCGGTGGCGCGTCGATGACGTCCGTCGGCACGCCCGTCCGCTCGTCGGCGTCGGTCCTGCCGATGCGCAGGGCGTTGAACACGGTCGCGCCCGCCACGGTCCCGAAGACAACGTGCCTCGCGTCGAGGAACGGCGCCTCGTCCAGCGTGACGAAGAACTGATATCGCAGCATGGCCCTCTCCTCCTCCCCCCCCCCCCCCCGTCGTCTTCGTCGCCGTCATCGTCGCCCGCGCCCTCCTCGAGGGGTAACGCCAGCGCCACCTGCCCCCTGTGGTTGAACCGTATCCTAGGATTCACCTCCAGCCTCTTCCGATCGCGCCCGAGCGAGTCTCCCCCCCCCGGCGCGTCCGCGGCGGGGACGGCGGTGCTCCCGCGGAGGTAGCCGTCGATCCCGGACGCGGGCGTCTCCCCCGCCAGTCTCCCCCCGTCCCTCGTGAGGCCCGTCTGTATCAGGAAGTTGGAAAGTACGCGATGGAATATCATGCCGTCGTAGTACCCGTCGAGGCAAAGCTGGATGAAGGTTCGGGTAGTGGTGGGACATTCCTTGCACCATAGGTCGATGTCGATTGGGCCGTGGGTGGTGTCCAAGACGACCCGACCCGTCGTGGCCGGCTCGGTGGAGTAGACTTGGCTCATCAGTAATGCCTGTTTTATCTCTTCATGGTGAATAGGATAGAACGGGGAAATTTTTAGGCGAGGGACAGACCACGGTTCGCAATCCGCCGACGTTTTGCCACTAGAACCGACTCTCACCTCTAGAGCTAAAGGAGAGATCCGGAGATCATTGATATCCTTTATCGCGTAATTATCGTAGCCTAACCCACTAAACAGACGGCGGAATGAAGATAGCCTATGATAGAATTTCAGCTCGATGAAAAATGGAAGAATTTATGGAGCAATTCGAGAGGCTCGGGCTCGGAATGCGCGATGACACGTTGGCTGCTGCATCCGCGCTACGATTTTCCGTTGGAAATCTTGTTATATACAAACCTGAACATGCCTGCGGTTGGTTTGAAGGGGAGATTGTGAAAGTTAATCAACGTATAAAGTATTCCGAACACCATAGTGAATATATCGCCTACCTTGTGTGGCCACATAGGGATATGCCCGATGAAGAACTAGGGACGGAATGGGTCCGCGAAGATACGGATGAATTCATCAGGCCAAGACCTGGAGATTTGACGCCCGATCCTACGAAATTTAAGCCCCTTCTCATTGCGCCCGATGATCCATATTCTTACCTTTACACTGGCACAAAGCTGTTTGATTCAAAAACTGAGGAGGGCGTAGAGATGAAAGATGGTTTTAGGGGTTAGCTGGTGTCGATGATGCAACTACCCTTCCTGATGGATCCATAAGAATATCTGTCCGTGGTCAACCCAACAAAATTACTACAGCCTGTGTGGAAATGCCACATGAACCAATCCTCGGAGTAGACCCATTCATAGCATTTATGTTTAGCAGCCACCAACTGTGTGTAAGGGAGCGAGTCGTTACCTCGACTTCAACAGTGCCCGACATGATTGAATTCTTCAGATCGATTGATCCTGGAATGTCACTTGCTCAGCTTGAAGTAGCAGCTAAGTCATCGAGTAGCATGATGCTTCGGCTTGCTGACTGTTTGATGGTGGGATTACATGGCTGGCAGCGAGATTATAAGAGATCTTGTAATCTCTATCGCGCTTCTGCATGGGGCTGTACCGAGGAAGACGAACCAACAGTATCTGGTACACCTGTCGGGGATCCAAAGACAATGATTGCAGTGGCATCATTATGTGTCAGCCAGCTAAAATCTCTTTGTGGCTATGGTTCATTTGATAATTGTCCATTTCACGAATTGATAGATGAAGGATTGAGGAGCGCCAAAAATATGCGGACGCTTCATGAAATGTTTCAGTGGCTAACTCATGCATTGAGATATCATGGTCACGTGACTTCTCTCACACTAATGATCGGTAAGACGATAAAAGAAATGAATTTCCTAAATGATAGACGTCTCATGGGGGACACAGGAGAAGAGCTGATGTTCATGGGGGGAAAAATATTGCAAGCACTCGAGTACAGAGAGAGGGAACTCGAAATGTTCAAAATGCAAGAAAAAGGCATTCTTCCAAGAGGGGATCCATCGGATAAGGTTCTTCAAATGTTCAAAATGCAAGCCCTCGATATCTTTCAAAGTCTGCCTAGGAATGATGACACCATTCACATCGAGTTCAAAAAAATACCCCGTCCCCCGTTTCCCATGATTGTTATATCTTTCCTCCCTTCCACAAGAAAAGTTGTAAAAATTGTGCGGCTCCCCGGAAGTTTGCAGCTCACTCCTTTCTCATTGGAGTCATTTGAGCACGTATGGTTACGTATTGCGTTTGACATTCATATGAGTAGATTGGGCTCGAACGAGCGAAGCAGACCAAAATCAATCACTGTTCCGGACGATGGTCACGGGAATCGTGCGTTTTCTTTGTATCTGAAACAACAGCTGGGTACTTCTTGTGATACTGAGGTGCGCCTCGTTGTGCACTCAGATACAATCAAAACTGGAAAACGATCTCGATCTACTCTTGGAGCTCTTGTTGCAGAAGTGATGGCAAAACTCCTAAATATTTCTGGCTTTTTGATTGATGATGAATCTCAGGACGATATAGTCACTCGTTCTCAAGAAGACTATGTAGATCATCTAATCGGTCAGCAGGTAGTAGATGGCAAGGCAGATGTTGATGCTTCACATTTTCTAGAGGCAGAAAGAATGAAGGAACACGGTAATCAATACTTCCAGGTATCAGATTTCAATTCAGCCATCAGGTGAGTGCAAGAGAATACTCAAGTATCAGAAGTGAAATTCATCAAGTTCTCATGTTTTCATTATCGATTTCCATTTCTTATTCAGGTGTTACTCATTAGCGCTTGGACACATAAGGCGTATCATCGAGCACAATCAACATACCTACAAACTGCTTGGAACAACTTTGTTGAACAGAGCAGCATGTTTCCTTGGCCTACTCGATGCCCAGCGTTCACATTCCACTGAATTTCGCATAATTTACGCTCAGAACGCCATTAATGACTGTACTACTGCATTGGAAAGCAGCTGGGCCACTTCATCGTTGCCACCAACTATACTGGATAAACTTCGCTTCTGTCGAGACAAAGCAACTGCAAGTTATGACTCACTAAACGAAGGGGACTTTTCAGTGGCAGATATATTGTTTCCACGGCCAACTGTGATAAATAGACGTAGAAGGAACACAGAAATCGCACAAGATGATGCTGAGATAAATCAGGAAGATAACCAGCAAAATACTGTCACGGGTACCCAAGGGAACAGTGATGCTGATGCAATTGTAGAATACGGCGAGACCCTCTATGACGATCATTTGGCCAAGAACTCGAATGATGGATGTCCAATCTGCTTACGTGAATTCAATGGAGAACTTCTAAGGTCATACTCTGTTGTTTTACCTTGTGGTGAACATGCTTTGTGTGCCAACTGCACATGCACCTTGAAGATTCAGGCAGACAAAGCGAAACAATGTCCACAGTGTCCTCTCTGCCGATTTTTGTTTAGCGGGGATTTCATTGAAGGTATCCCTTCGGTTATTGTCGAAAAGGATCAGACGATTGCAAGCTTGATAGTACAACTTCCAAGCATGGGACACGACGAGAAGATTGCTGTTGCGGAAAGGCTTTTGTGGACTCATCGATTCGAAGTCACAGCTGTTGTTGATACCATTGAAGAATTGCTAGATGGTCGAGTCAGTGGTTTATTCTTCAGGAGTGAAGGCGATTTGACACATCAGCAAAAAGAAGACATCTACCGCAAAGCACGCCTCCCAGTTGAGAAATTTGAAGAGAAGCTGAATCAACTTCTACAAGAGCAAAGGTTGGCCGATTCAAAATCTCTGGATGAGATATGTAGCAATATACGACAAGTGAGGAAAGAGCTTGGGGAGGATAGGGAAAGGGCTCGAGAAGATATTTACAGTAATATGAATAACATCGGCGCAATGGGAGCCGAGCAAGAATGTGTCATGATTCAAGTTGATTACCATGGTCAACATGCTAGCGGGATGAGAAAGAAATTCAAGGATCATGTCATTCCTATCATACCTGCCGTTGGCAAAGTGATGGTAATCACCGGTCGAGGAAGTCATAGTGTTGGAAAAGAAAGCATATTGAAAAAGGCTCTGTTCAAAATGATTGGAGAGTACGAAAATCTATACTGTCAGAGGGTAGAAGGAAATGATGGTGCTATCCTTGTTTTGTGGAGAACAAAGACGTAGTATTGTACTGCGATCATAGAAATAATTATTAATACAAATTCAATGCAAGCCTCGGGCTCCACAGGTTGACGGCCGAGGAAGTGGCGCGCAACGGCACACAGGGCCATCGGTTGCATGGTGGTGGTATGGTACAAGTGTGTCAATCCTTGCTCCTTTTTCGCGCAGACGACGCGACGTGGCCGCAGCCAGGATTGGAAAACCAAAACCACATTGACCGCATCCGAATCGCATCCCCTCGCCCCTTAGAGGAGGGTGACGACTGCGCATCGCGGACCGGCATGGCACGCGCGGGACGTGGCGGCGTTCTGAGACTCGCGCGGCGCAGCATCTGTGGGTGAAGGAGGACGGCTGGGAGGGACGACAGAGGCCACGGCCAGGCCGTTGCCCGCTTCCGTCCCCGTTGAGGACGACCCGCCCCACGACGCTCCCTCCCGTGAAAGCCCGTCGTCGGATTCTTTCCATCGGACCCGTGGATAAGACAGTTTTTGGAAGCATAGGAATAATTTTTCTTCTGGAATTCTCGTCCCCCATTTCGACCCAGACAGCGATCGACGGTTACTTCTTCAACAACGTACATACGCGCCATTTTTCGCCGTGAAATGGAAATCGACCCGCGGCAATGCCACGCCACGCCACGCCACGCGATGAGGCATGGGATGACCTGCTAGTCCGAGGAGACGGATGGAATCGCGGGATCCGGGCAATCCAAAAGAATTAAAAGACGCTGACGACAGTTGCACATTGACCGAACTCCGACGAGATCATCCCTCTCTAACCAACAGCGTCAGTTGGCCGATCATTTGCGCCGGCCGCTCCCAGTCCAGCTCGTCGACGAACCACGTCCTTTTCCCACCTAATTCCGCCCCCCCCCCGTCCTTTCTCCGTTTTGAGACAGTCCACGGTAAAACGCACCGAACGCCGCACAACATTTGGATTCCCTAAAACCCTCCCGGCCCTCCCTGACAAACCAACCTTGCTTCACCACGACGACGCCCCCTACGCGGTATCTAGCGGCCCTCGTTTGACGCACACGAGAAGGAGGAAGAGATCCGCCAAGTCGTCTCGGAGGATGAGCGATCCTTCCGAAAACTCGCGATCCCGCCCGACGGTGAGCGACATTGGAATATGGCGCATACATGACTTCATCAACGATAGTCCAGCTAGCTGGTCGAGCGAGGAGGCAGGGATGTTCTTCCCCAACCATATCATAAGCCGGGGCATAAGCAACGGCTAAACACCGAAGTGCGAAGGTCTAAAACTCTCTTATTTAGTTTTCCGGGTCAGATTACTAAGAC
>JALLAZ010000968.1:0-12806 GCA_036939755.1 Stephanodiscus triporus | reverse complement strand
TCTGTTTTTGGGCCAAAGAAATCACAGCCTTAAGAATGTAAACATTCCCGCTATTATTTCGCTCTCTTGCTGTTATTCATGTCAACAATAAGGCGGGAGTGAACTTCTCCCTTGGAACCTACACCGACGCAAGAACTGCACGACCATGCCGACCGCAAGGGGATCATGATGATGACGACCCCGGCCCTTGTCGCAGCGGCCTCCGAATTCGAGCTCGAGGAGGCCCTCTTCGCCACCGCCCCCGTGGGCGTGCACTGCGTCGACGTCGACGGCGTGGTTCTGTGGGCGAATCGGACAGAATTGAACTTCCTGGGATTCGCCGACTACGACGGATCCGAGTACGTCGGCCGATGCGTCTCGAGCTTCGTCTATTCCGACGCCGCCGGGGGCGGGGGGCGGCCATCTCTATCGCAGCATCAGCATGTCAACGTCAATGACGTCGGGGCCGCTTCCGCCGCCGCCGCCGCGAACCTGGTCGCCGATGACAGGACGCTCTACTCGGAGGTTCTACGGCGGGTGACGATGGGGAACCCCGTTTGCGAAATACCCATCCGATTCGTCACGCGATCCGGCGCGATCGTGCACCTCCTCCTGGATTGCGACGGAACGGCCATATTGAGACGAGGCCACGGCGCTGGCGGCTCGTCCCACTACTTTCGCTTCTTCACGCGCGACGACACCGCCCGACGCATCCAGGAGATGCGTTCGAACGTGCTCTTTCAGGAGACGAATCGATCGCTGCAATTGCTCGACGACTTCATGAACAGGAGCATGCAGCAGATGCGCGCGCCCCTGACGCTGATGGAACGGGCCTGCAACCTAGTGGCGGAGTACATCGAGGACATCGACGAGGTGGTGCGGAGGAATACCTCCGCGGCGTATTCGGCGATGATCGAGAGTAATAACAATCATCATCATCGCCATGCGAGTAACGGGAATGAAAATGGCGGCGGCGGCATCGCAGTCGGCAATGCCAATATGATTGACGACGGCAAGAGCGGTGGAGGAAAGGAGGATAACGACAATAACGGCGAACAGAACCCAGCCAGGACGAACGGTGTGCTGTTGGACAACGCGGTGGCGAATCTTTTGAACTTCACCGCGCCGCTCACCTTGGCGCTCTCGGCCACGTCGGAGGCGCGGTCTGTCGTGGGACTCGCCGCCACGCTCACGAAGGACGCGCTGGCGCTCGTCGACGACATCACCGATCTGTGTCGATTCGACCAGGGACGCGCACTCCTCGTAGAGAAGGAGGCGGTGAAGATAAGGGAGATATGCCTCGAGGCGCTCGAGAAGGTCTCGTCGTCGTCGGGGGGGTCATCAATGGGTGGATCGACGATGGTGGACGTTGTCTTCGACGTGCAGGAGGGGTCGCCCGGGCGCGTGGTGACCGACCGCTGCGTCCTCCAGCGCAGCCTCACCCTCCTCCTGAATTTCGCCGTCGACGCCGCCGCCAACGCGGCATCGACCACCGCCGTCGGCGGCGGCGCGACTTTGACGACGGCGACGAGCAGGGGTAGGGTCATCCTATCGATACAGGAGCTTCGGGGCGGGGGCGAGACGACGGGGGCGTGCAGGGTGTCCGTGTTTTACACCAATCCCCCGGAGGCCGCGCATGGGGGCATGAACATCATGGGCTCGGCGGCGGTGGCGACGGGGGGGGGAGGAGGCAGCGCGCCGGTGGAGCATTCGGCAACGGCGTTCGCTTCCGCGTACACCTCCTCGTCCTCCGTGACCAGCAACGAGCAGCAACATTATAATCAGCCTCCCAATATCGTGTGCAATAACGACGTCGTCAATTTTAGCCATCATAGTGGGATGGGTGTGCCTTCATCCCCCGGTGGCGGTAGCGGCGGTGTCGGCATCACACCGACGAACGAGGATGTCGTGGAATTGTTACAGAATTATCACACGTCGGCGCAGGGGGGAACTTCCATGATGCGCCGGATCCGGCTGAGGGAGAACATACAGAGTGGGATGACAAGCTGCCGTCGCGACAAATTGGGCCTCGGCCTTAGTCTGCTCTATCACCTGGTTGGGGCTCAGGGGAGCGATTTACGTTATGAAATCGTGAGCGAGCAACGCAACCAAGGCGGGGGAATGGTCCTTCCAACCATGACGAAATTTTGGTTCCTGCTGCCAATGAGCCTTGATTTTCCGGACCGTCTACCGGCCGAGCAGATTGTCGTCAAGGACGGTTCGCATGGGATCAATTCCCAGGGTGGTCAGCTGCTCTCTATTCCTCTATCCGTGAGGTCGCCGCTCCTATCAGCACCCTTGATGGTGCCCGATGATGGAATGGGGATACAGCAGCAACGACAGAAAAAGGCAAAGTTATCACATCAACCTGTTCCGCTTGTTCCTTTGAATAGTATTCTAGGTACCATGACCGCTGCTCCTGCTCCTGCCGAATCATCATCCTTTGCATCAGCTTTCACTCCTGTTTTTGTTGCGTACGAATCCGCTCCTCTCAAATCGGATAATGAGCTTGACGACGTTGCTATTGCTGTGGCTACAAGTCCGAGCAAGCAATACCCAGGCGTCGCACCCGGAGCGCGGCCTCTCGTCCTTGTCGTTGAGGACACCGACGTAAGCGCATCCCTCCTATGCATGCACCTGCGAAAGCTTAATTGCACATCCCATCGCGCAGAGAACGGCGAGGTGGCAATAGAAATGCTGCGATCTGCACCGGCTCCAAATATGTATAGTCTTATCTTGATGGATTTGCGCATGCCAGTGATGGATGGGTTCGAGGCGACCACAATTATCAAGGGAAGCAACGCATGCAATATTCCCGTTGTCGCTCTCACAGGGGAAACCTCGGAGGAGAACAGGCGACGGTGTGACGAAATTGGATTCGACGATTACAAGACAAAGCCACTGAAGAGACCACAGCTTGAGGAGTTACTACATAAATTCGTCCCTGGATACACTCACTAAATAAGTAGATCGAGACGCCTCAGACACTGTCGGCTCGCTACACCATTAATAAATGTTACTCATCTACATTCACCAAATAGGTAGTTCAGATCTAATTACTAAGGGGAATTTTTTCCCTTACTTTCCGAAGTTCCTCCAAATCTCAAATTTCGACCATCGTGCTCTTCGGCTTGGTCTTGTTGGGGTTTTTCCTAATCTTCTTCATAAAGCTAAAGGGTCCCTTCTTCTTACCATCGGGCTTTATCTCTTCCAATTTCTTTTCATCAGGACCGTTCGACCAAATCTTATTTGGGGAAATCGCAACACTCGTCATATCGTCCATATCCAACGCTGCGGGCATTCCAAATGAGATACTCGGTGTAGTGTCGTCGTTTCTACAGTCTTTGACAACGACTCCGTCAGATTCATCGCTTACACGAAACTCGAGATCATCATGAAAATCGAGATCCATGCCCTTAACAGGGTCTTCACTGTTCATCTCTGAAGAAGTCAATGATGCAGCCGATCTGTTGGAGTGAAAAGCAGGGGTGGAATTCAAGGGAGGTACCTCACGTTCGTTATATCCCTTGTAAAGGAGGTAGCCCGTGTGGTCGGCACCCATGTCGGTTATCTTTTTGACAGCATCGAGGTCGACAGATTTGTCGATATCATCGAGGGAACCAGTCGACTTCACGAATTGTTGATTTGCACTGTCCGGCGAGTTCCTACCGAACAAGGTAAAGTCTACTTTCTCCGCTTCAAGCTCTGCCTTCTCCTGCGGCGAATGCATTTCGATTTCACTTGGAAGATTGAACAACAAGGTAAAGTCTACTTTCTCCGTCAAAGCTTCAATCTTTGCCTTCTCCTGTGGCGAATGCATTTCGATTTCACTTGGAGCATTGAACACCTCAGCAGTTGTTTCAATCGTTATTGGCACATCAAACTTGCCCCGACTTTCATTGGTGTTAGCCGGATCATCACCCTCGAGCAAGATCTCACTAATTTGTAGAGAATCACCCTGAAGAAATTGAGTTCCACCTTCCTTGAGGTAACCACTATTCATTATCATCATTTCATCTAGGTCCAGAGAGGACGCCTTCGACATGGATGTTTCACAGTCTGCGGCATGCGCCTTGGCTCCCTCGTGTTTGCCATAATGTTTCGTGACAGCATTTTCTACTTGACTTTGAATCTCCTCGCGCAAAGATTCTTCCATTGCCTTTATCTGCTTTCCAATCTCTTGAACACATGCATCCTTGTTGGATTTTTGTATCGATAGTTGGAGTTGCAGCACACGCTTGAGCTCCTCATGAGACTCGCTAGCGATGGAGGTTAGCTCGTCGAGCTTCAACTCGATCAAAGTCGTTTTTGCCAAGGAAATTGAATCTGCATTCTCGACAGGACGAGGCATGAGGACAAGTGCAGCATTGTTGGTTACTTGATAATGGTCGAGAATCCGAGAAGTGTCGTTCAACTCAGCATCCCGGTGATACAAAGAGTGCGACTCGTAGTCTACAGTGCTGTCGCCATCAATCAGTAGACGACTCACAAGTTTGCTCTTTAGTTTTTGAACAGTGGTTGATCCCTCGACATTGATTTGTATGAGAATTGCATTGGTGGATGAAACAATATGTAGTCGGAGAATACCGCTCGGAGCTCCATCAGCACGATCCTTGGGGGCAATAAAATCATTCCTTTGTACTGCTTTTATCGAAGTTGGTGTGATTGCAGTCTTATTTTTCTTTGACGTCGACCTATCCAAAAGGAGGGCAAATGCGCCGTCCTCGAAGAATGATGAGGTTTTCTTGACTGCGCAGGGCTCCTGCGATGGATAAAGAGAAGGGTCGACGCGACTCGGACTCGTGGGGACCATACTGGTCCAATACAACTCATCCTTCAACTTCGCCACCTCCTTATTTTTCTTCGCCAATTCAGTGGTAAGGCTCTCGCTCTCTCTCTTCTGCGAGGCGTGCTTTTCGGCGAGACTATTGAGGCTCATAGAGAGCTTATCCCGCGCGTCGACAAGGTACTCGATGATCAGCTGATTCGCTTGATAAAGTTTCACGAGGGTATCGTTGCTATGCAGACGTAGGTCGTCCTCTGTTATTTCACAGAAGGTAATGTCCTCTAAGAGCGAGGACAGTGTATCGGTGTCGACGTTGCGAACGATCGCATCGATGTCCGCAATCGATATTCGCTTCAGATTGAGCCTCTCTCCGACGATGCGTGGATGGAACTGAAATCCAGCATTATGTAAGACGTTGTCGGCGTAGGTAAGAGCTGTTTCCATCGTCCCTTCTGGCGTGGCATTTGTTGGCTTCGTTGTTGTCATTGTAGGGGAGGATTAATTTGAGAGCGCGATATTTTTAAGTTTATTGTGTTGGCATTGAGACGTCAGACGTCAGCGTCCAAAAAACGCGGGAAACACCATGGTACCCATGATTGAGTGAACCTATTTTTTTCAGAGACCACAACATCATCTCCAAACTCCAAATCCTTATTTGAATTTGCCCCTCTTTCCAACAACTCACCGAACCATCATGAAGTCCATCCTTCCCCTCCTCGCCATCGTCACCGTTGCCAACACGCAATGCTCTGCGTTCGCCCCAATCTCGTCGCACCGCAGGGCGACGGGCGGCGGCACGATTATCTCGTCGCACGGTCATCACGTCGTGGCCTCCACCAGATTGAACATGGCGAACCTCAACATCTTTGCCAACATATTCGGCGGGGGCGGTGGTGAGGCGGACACTGCCACTATCACCGACACGGTCTATTTCGACGTCACCGCCGGTGGCAAAGCCTTGGGTCGGATCGAGTTCGGACTCTACGGCGACGTCGTCCCTAAGACGGTCGCCAATTTCAAGGCGCTATGCACCGGCGAGAAAGGGTTCGGGTACGCCGGCTCCATCTTCCACAGGATAATCCCAGGATTCATGTGTCAGTAAGTGCCAATTTTATCATGAAATATATTTAACTATGAATTGAATCTCATCGATACCTTCGCCGCCGCCCCATTCCCTCCGTTGCCGGATCGCTCTCATACAGGGGTGGAGACTTTACGAACTTCAACGGCACCGGTGGGAAGAGCATTTATGGCCGCACCTTCGACGATGAGAATTTCAATATCCGACATGGTTTGTGTCCGTTTTTCGCTTCGTCTACTACGTCTACTACTTGCTCGTGCGTTTTAGTTTCTAGATGAGATGGCTTCTAATTTTTTGTACCAACCTCTCGTTTGGCATCGTGATCTTGTTACCAGGAGGTGCTGGTACTTTGTCCATGGCCAATGCAGGACCCAACACCAACGGTTCTCAGTTCTTCATTTGCACTGCTGATACGTGAGTGCATGTTTCAATTTTCTCAGTCACAATGTTAAATACTCCGTGCTCACTTTTCGTACGGGATCACATTCTATGTGTAAAAAATATTATTTGGTCAGTCCATGGCTCGATGGGAAGCACACTGTGTTCGGCAAGGTGACCAAGGGTCTCGACATTGTGCGAAAGATGGAAAGCTTGGGAAGCGGGAGTGGAGTGACTTCGACTGAGGTGAAAATTTCTAGCTGTGGAAAGCTTTGATTTAGTGAGGAGCTACCTAAGGAGGGGAGACCTTGAGTTTGGATAAAAAAAGGCATATGACACGAATCTCCGGCGACACTTTCTCGAGAGAAAGTGGTATGAATACCTTCAACAGAAGTATTAGCTTTGATCCGGTCAAGGAAGGATATCTTCTTAACTAGAGATTCCTAGAATCCAAACAGTATCAAAGAGTGTAGTTGAGTTAGATGACGATGCGGAAATTTCTAACGCCTCCAACAGCACCCCTGCCCCGGCAGGACACAGGATCGCGTCCGCGCGTTCCATCACCGAGACGAGCGACGGCAGGAATCTGTACCATTGCACGAGCATTTGATGGTGTGAGCCTCGCTTGTCGTCATCGTAGTCCAACGCCGCACCGTCGCGACGATGAGTGCGATGCATCAGTATCAAAAGCGCGCTTGATCCGGAGCCGTTCAAACTTACCTTTTTCGCAATCGTCTCTTCCGACCTTACACGTCCCATGTTTTTCAAACATGTCAACGAGCTATGATGAAAGCCATCAATGCTTTTGAATCCAACCTGTGCACTTTTACCACAACAGGAGCACTTCGACGGCATATTGGACCGGAGACGGAGTGTTTTTGAGTTGCACACGGCAATTGACACTGCAGGGCGGAAGCGACTGGACTGTGAGCAGCCGGCGTCCAATTAACTTTGAATTTTGAATCGCTCTAGGTATCTTTAGGCCACAAAGGAACTATACTAGTTTCCACAGCAACTGCAACATCACAACCTAAGCAATACCACACATTGCATTTCAACTTTGCCATTTTTTGCTTGTTTCCGTGGACACTCTATAGCCTCCTTGGCATCAAAACACGTCTCAACTATCAAAGTGTCCACTAGGTTCACATTTCCCGCGTCGGATACATCACGCCCTTCTCCAACCTTACTCTGCTCTGCATTGTTTTCTTTCCACGTGTTTCCACCAGGAGTAGCCGTTGGATGTCCTATTTGCTGCACTTCCGTCGTTTGACGGAAAGTAAAGCTGCAACAGAACAACTGCATTGCCCTGTCCAACGGCAAAATGAAGCGCTTGACGCAGGGCGGGTCATTCTTGGATGTGATCGGTCGATAATTCCCCTATTATCGCCTCCAATGCAGCCTCCGTGGCGAGCGACTCTATGATTCCTTTCGATGCGTCCTCGGCGACGATCATCGAATAACTATCGTCACCATCGTCATTCGCCGCGAGAGCGCGCATGCTCTCCGAGGTAACGCTCGGGAGGTACGCCGCACGGCACGCCACCGCCATTTCTATGTCGTTGTCGTCGTCGCACATGCAGTAGGCGTGAGTTTTCAACGACACGGATCGTCGTCCCCCCCCCGCCTCTCCCTCGCGGTATTCTCCCGCGCCTTCTTCTTCCTCCTCCCCTCCGCCGCCGCCGCCGCCACCCACGCCGCCGCCGCCGCACAAGAATTTGCGCAGCAAGTACTCGGCGCAATTCCTCTTCCCGCTCATGGCGGGGTAGACGTCCACGCATCCCAGGTTGGTGCTGCATCCCAAGTCGTCGAATATCGACATCGCGCCATCGCGACCGCCGACCCCGTCGGCGCGCTCCGCCGCGACGAAAGCATCGAAGCCGGCTATCGATTCGTCGCTCGTCTGTTGCTCCCTATTGATGCGAAAGGAGGTGGCGTACCCGTCGGCGTCGAGGACGTATCCCCGCCCCGAAAGCGATCGCGCGGACTCCCACAATCGTCCGCGACGACGTCCGATCGGGATATCATCGTCGTACCCGTCGGGGCCTGCGGAATTTCGCCCGGACATGAGTTCCCTCCAGTGCGCGTCCTCGACCAATCCGAAGGGAACGGCATCCGAGGGCGGCATGTCCGGGTAGGACACGGGGCGTACGACGACGCCCTCGACCGACGACCCGCCCCCCCCCGAGTCCGCCACCGCCACGTCGATTCCACCATAAAACTCATCCCCATCCCCATCCTCCTCCTCCGACTTTGGGATGATGGGACGGGGATAAAATATCCTCCCCCCGCTTTCGCTGACGTAGGCGTCCGCCCTGGGCAGGTACGGCAGGCGCTGGAATAGCGTGGTAGTTCGCATGCCACTGACGAGCACGAATGGAACGCCACCGTTCACGATTCTTCCACCGCCGCCGCCGTCGCCGCCGACGTCTCTTCCGTGCCGCAAGCGATGGCATAATGATAAAGTGCGGGCAGATATGACGCCACGAGCGCCGGTCTTGCTGGGGGGGAGGTGAATAATGATGGACTCGTCGGCGGCGTCTTCGGCTTCGGCCATTCTTCGGCGATGGGAGGGATAATGTACCAGCGTGCCATCGACGTCGCTGAACACGATGCGCTCGTAGGCCGTCGGCGGCGAGGACGACGATGACGACGACGACGACGACGACGACCGAGGATCCATGTGGATGTGGTCGACCGGTTGCGAGGAATCCTTGTTGATGGCGATCGAGGACTCGGCCGACGAAGCGGAAGCATCGATGGCAAGCGGGGCCAGCAACATCACGATGGAGGCAGTGACTAAATACTGAGTCCGAGACATCACGATGTTGTGCGAAGGGCGTCTTAATTTTTTGTTCGGCCTCTTCGTATCGTAGGCATCGTCGTCATGGGGGAAATCGGTCGCCTCGATCCCGTCGAAACAGCATCTATGTTCATGTATTTCTGTTGAAACCAACCTCGCTCGGAGAGAGTACCAAGACATTTCAAACCGAGACAATAACGACGACCCACGACGACCCGCGACGACCCATGACGACGGGCCTAAAATAATAATCCACGCCCAGCTACATACTTTCTTAATTACCCGCAATGGTGTCCGCCGAAGAAGACCGCCTTCTCCAACCCCCTTCCCTCGGGGAATATGACGGCATGGCGTCAGCGCCGCGGGGTGGGGAAGACGTGGAGTCCAGCTCTCTCACAACTACTTGCGGGAACCCCGCCTCGTCCAGGCCGCTCGTCCTAGTAGGCGCGATCGTGATCGTCGTTGTTGGCGCGTCGGCCCTCGATTCGTCGCGACCTCGTCCTTCCTCCTCGTCGTTCGCCGCCGCGAAGAATCTCCCTTACTACCTCGGGAAAGATCGCGGCGTCGCGAGGACGGAGTGCGAGGTGGACGAGAACTACTCGAGGCACTACCTCAAGCGGGCGTTCAACCTGCCCTTCGCGGCACTCTTCCGCGACACTTGAGGACAGTCAAAATTCGAGGCGAGCGACGTCACCATCGTCAACGATACCGTGTATTCGGTGTGCGACAGCTCCTGGGCGATATCGAAGTTCGGTCGACACTTGGACCCCTTCTCGACGGAAAACGTTCAGATCGGCGATCCCAATCGCGAGGAGGATGAGTCAGGATACGAAGCCATATTGGAGTTCGATGGGTTGTTCTACGTGGTTAGGGAGAGCGTGTATCACGCCGATCACGCAGAGAATACCAAGGGCAAACGGAGCGGAGATTTCCACGCTGTCATTGAGGAGCTTCGTTTGACCGATGACGACTACGCATTCGTTCGGGAGTGCCAGTGCGAATTCGCGTTCTTGGGCAACAGCAAGGGATTCGAAGGAGCGGTGGGATTTCCAGACGTACATGGCGATCTTCACATTCTGGGCTTGTGTGAGGGTAACCACTGCAGCGAAGAGGAGGAGAAGAAGAAGGATGTTGGCAATGGACGTGTGGTGATCATGAAAAAACGCCACGACGACGACGACGGAGCTGATGGATGCCTTTGGGAGACAGTTCGAGTTGTCCGCATTCCTGAATCTGCCGCGTTCTTAGATTATTCTGCTATTGACATCACGTCCAGCGGCCGTGTTGCCATTACCTCCCAGGAGGACAGCTCTGTCTGGCTCGGCCACACAGTCGGTATCTCCGATGGAGTCATTGATCCCAATGCGTTCGAGTTTAACGACGTTAAAAGCTCCGTATGGCGCTTCCCTCGGGATGGCGGCTGTCACACCATTTACTGCAACATTGAAGGAATTCATTTCATCAACGATGAAATGTTGATGGCGGTATCTGACAAGATGAAGGGAAAGGGGAAACAGGATTTCAGATGCCAGGAGAAGGATCAGAGCATTCACGCGTTTGTGATTCCTTAACTACGGCTGTGGACGTTTCCATCCTGTTCGCCACGAGGGCACACTCTTTCATTTCATGCTCTACCTATCGCCAAGTGATCCTACCGCAAGTTGCTACGACACTTTCTATCTGCCTTTGAATGAAGCTTTAATTGCAAGGCTTACGAAATAAAATCCTAAAGAGACGGAAGCCAGAGATTCCAACAAAGAATAAATATATAGCAGTAAAAATTTTCACCGCCTAATATAACATCTTTTATATCCACTCGTCTTAATTGCGCGCTCGTGTTGACGGGAGCTTTGGGGAATTCGGCCCCTACGCTGTTGGGGTGGATTATGGGAATCAAATTACGGGCCAATCGTTGTCCTCATCGGAGATACTGGCGAATCTTTTAGCGTGGGGTGTCTGCTCGGGGTATATACTGAGTTCAATTTTCTTCGCTTTGAGTGTCCGCGCTAGTGGTGAATCGATGATGAATCTTAGCAACAAAGAGAAGTGAGGCTTGCTTTACCAATTGTATGACATGCAAACTCAAAGTGCAAGGTTGTCGTCGTCATCGTCTCGACGGAAGACGACGATCGTCGGGGAGGCGATTCCCAAGGCGCCGGCCGAAGGCTGAAGGTCTGCTCGAACGTCAATGTGTCCTCCTCACACCGCCCCAACCGCAGCCGCCCGAGGCCAGAGGCCGAGGTCACGCGAGCCGATCCACTACGGGACGCACTGGAACCATCGACGGGAAGAGTCGGCATGGACATCATTAAACAGCAGCAACTACGCAAATATTAGAGTATGTTGTGTAGGCAAGTTTAGTTTACTGCGCAACCACACATGGTACTTTAGATTAGTCGCCACAAAAACGAATCACTCCTCCAATCTCCTTCCTCCCACGTCAATAATATCGTCGCAGCTTTAAATTTTAAAAAAGGGGGCCTCCCGTCCCGTCCCAACAAGGTGGGTCTAGATTAACCGATTCACCCTCGTCCGATCCCGAATTGTGTCCCGTCAAGAAGTCCATCGAAAAATTTCCAGCCAATAACAGTAACATCAATATCGTCACAATCCTCTTCTCCTCCAGTCTGGCCAATCTTTCCATAAGCGAATTCGTACTGGGTATCACCACCACTAACAAGAATCTTTGAAAATGCAGCATATACAACTTCACCCTTGTCTGCATAAGGACAATCATTGATGACAGTCCCTGAAGTAATGACCGGGGTTGCACCGTAAAGCACCTTCTTTTCGAAGCAATCGATATTCACCTTGCACACATCGCCTCCACCGCAGTTGAATAGAAAGTTGCCCTGGATATTCTCATCTCCTGGAAGAAAATTCACGATGAGGTTAACGTGAAACTTCTCGCACCCATCAATGGTAGTAGTCCCCTTTGCAACAAATCCGAGCGCTCCGCTTGCACCTGGCTTTTCCTCGGGTTTGCCTGCAGAGACTTTCTCAATGGTAGAGAAGGCAGTCATGAGGGGGATAGCAACGGCGAAGATCTTCATGATGATGGAATAGATAGTGTGATGGAGTAGTCAATAGCGCTGCACTGCGTAGAGATAGATGGATAATCGGATTGGTTTGAGGAGTGATCAAGATTATGAGAATTATAATCATCAAGGCTCACATTACGCAACCAACACACAACATCTCTACGAGAACAGATTCGCCTGGCGAGTATTTCGGGTACCAACAAGTTCCCATGTACACCTCGTACAAATAAACATTTGAATCATGCTGACGATTCCCGGTTGATCTCTTCGTAGCGGCACTACCTACTAGAACAGAAAAATCCTGAGGCTGGGCGGGTTTTAATGTAGCATTTCTCAGTTGCTATGGTAGTTTCTTCTTTTGTTTCTTTTCCGCTTTCTTGGGCTGTTCATTTTTTTTTAGGAACAAAATCACAGACCTCCTCGATGGCAATTGCGGTTAAATCTAAACAGCTAACATATCAATTGGCCCTAGCAAAATAACTAAAACAACACTTTGCTACATTCAGTTGTTCAATGACTACATATGCAGCCCTAACTTCGACAAATACGCTCGATTGAAGTGTCGGAAAGCATTCATCAAAGCCAATGAATCATCGTACAATGTTACTCATCTACGGCCTAAATATCGGAACGTCATTTTAACTGATAAGTCGGAGGTCACTGTGCCAGTATTCGATGCAAAGTATATGATTTTGGATTTAGTTACAAATCCGTTGACTATGAATGAGTCCAATATTG
>JALLAZ010000967.1:0-11066 GCA_036939755.1 Stephanodiscus triporus | reverse complement strand
ATACCAAAAGCTACGTAGGAAATGACCCCCCCCAAATCAGATATGGACCATCGCGATGTTTTTTTTTGCCGCGCCGGAACGATAAGTGGGGGTATGGGGACAGATGTCCGTAAAAATTACTTATAAGTCCGCATCGAGCGTTTGACGTCAATAATAATTGAGGCAATCGGCGCGGCAATCGATTGGAGTCCTGCCATCATGTCCAAAAAGTCATCTCGGCTACGCGCGGTACTCCCAGGAGCACTCGCGGCGTTGTACATCCAAACTCACTCGTCGACGTGGCCATCGCCTCGCAATCCCACGGCCGCCATGGCGACGAATCGCACGCTGCCCATTTATACCGAAGAACTGGCGAAGGTCGCCACAAGGCCCGGGTCGTGGCAGTGCCCCGCTTTGAATGGAGGCCGCAGTCTCGACGACGACGACGGCGAGGTCTTTGCCTTCGTTCACGTGTACAAGACCGCGGGCACGACGATGAGGAATTTTTCCAGCGAGCTCGCATACTCCTGCCGAAGGACGTGGATTCTACTTGTCAAGTGCACAGGGGTGCTTCCCTCGTCAATCCGATCGAGGGGGGAGTGGGAGCCGTGTATGGTCAAAGTCGTCGTCGACGGGCGCGGTCGGGATGAGGATAAGGATAACGCCAACTCTCATCTCGGGAAAATGAGCAACCCGAGAATCGAGGAATCCGTCGACATCTTCGGCGGACACTTTCGACTGGGCACCGGCGATTATGTCGGCGGCGTGCGATACATTGTATTCCTGCGTGATCCAATAGAGAGATACGTTAGCGGCATTCTGTACCAAAATAAGGTCCGGCGACGCGTCGAGAGTTTGGAACGAGTCGTGAATAGGATCAAGGAGCGAATCGCCAATGCGAGGGAAAACGATCGATACTGGGACAAGAGCCTCGATTATTTGTTGACGCCGGCACAAAGGGATTCGAAAACGAACGGCACATCGTCCTCGACGGTCGCAATGCCCTCCTCCGGAGCAGAGGCATGGGCCATGCTGGCAATCGAAAATCTTCTCAAATACAACGTCATCGTCGGCATGTCCGAGAGGATGCCGAAATCGCTCGCCATCCTGAGGCACGTGTTCTTGCCGAGAAGGGAGAACGTGCCGGAGGAGAATACGCGCGCGGCAGAGGCCGAGTCCGTATTCGAGAAATTCGGCAATCTTACTTCCGATGCGCATCACGCGAACAAATCCGAAAAGAATAACGTGTCCACGTCGGCAGTGATCGTGGAGCTCGCGAAGGACGAGAAGCACGTCCTCCGCATGGAGGAGTTTGTCAAGTACGAGCGCATGATTACGGACTTCGCCTGGACAATGCATGACCTACAATATGACTGCGTGATTCGCGGAGGGGGGGCGGGGGGGGGCGGGGGTGGCAGTCAAATTAACTAACCCAAACGATGCATTAATTTCAATCAACTCAAAAACACCTCAAAAAGCCCAGGGGGCAAGGATGCAGAAAGCGCACTCTGCTTCCCCGCGGGGGATGGGGAGAGAGGAGGGGAGGAGGAGTAGACGTTTCTCCGGAATAGACGTTGTACACGATGCCGACAAGGTGGCAGCGCTGAATGCGACTTTGCCACAATTGATTGCCATCGAACCCCCGACGCCCCTTGTAATAATAATCCATCAACCCCATGCTTGCAGGACAAAAAGTTAAGTTTTTCCAAGCGGGTGAGCGGGTCGCAATACAACGCCCCCTCCCCCCCACTAAATATTGGGGAAAGCCATTCTCTCATGGTCCGTACCTCCAAAATCGGGTCAGTGTTACATTGGGTCATAACCTAGAGGAAGGTAGTACATAGCTGAAAGAGAGTGGCTAAGTAGTTAGTTAGCTTACTATGCCAACAACTTCTATCTAACCTGTTTGGTGTGATTTTTGATTATCGCGCAGTCTTCTTTGTCCAATCGTAACTTAATTTACAACAACATGATTGTGCTGCATCCTTTTTCCTTCCTTCCGACAATTTTTTTTTGTTGAAGAATAGACTATCAATCAAGAGGGGCCTATCTAAATCTAAGAAAAACCCAACGCATGATTTAAGTACTCCAATACAAGGGCATTCTCTTCCGGTATCAGTGAGCAACCCTTCCAAAGATGGCCTACTAGGAGAAAAGGCTGACAGGTCCTAGTACACTATTCTATTGGGCAATGTACAGCAAAACTTGTACAAGACCACCAAGCCATCTGCAATGACCTTGCATGAAAGTTTACCCACAATATTGGACTTGCATGACTACAAGAGTGGAGGCTTATACAAAACTTGATGACAGCCTCAATGTTTTCGTTGATGCAGCCATGCGGGCCCCATACCCCATTGTTCAACCAGTCAAGTATGTGGCTGTGAAAAACAGATTTTGGGCAAGACGGTGCAAGAATGGTTAAGGGTTAATGATACAGTGGCCAACGCCCAAGAGGGATCGTTTAAAGTCTTCAATACTGAACTGAATGTCGACCTACTAATGAGAATGTGAACTCATGTAGTAGGTATTATGCAATACTTGCATACTACGCAATCTCATTACAATTGGCACTTCACAATCCGGCAAAGATTGGCTAAGTGAACCAGTCGATAAATAACCACATTATAGACGGTCTCCGTGAATCGCCATCTCGCCAGCCTCCATTCTTCCACCACTGATATCATTTGCAATGCGGACAGGTCGCGATTCTTCGTATCCTAGACAAAAGTTAAGATTAGCAACATCCAACTTATACAATCCTGATTAATCGCCAATAACCAATCTCTTGCACAGAAGCTTTCGTCTAGGGCTCGAATTGCCTTGATGAAAACTGCCTCTGCAAATTCTCAAAATGATCTAGATCTGCTGATGAGATGCTGGGAACAATCTCCTTGGCCGCTTCGACAAAATCTTCCGTCGTCATCATGGGTTGTAGCTTGTCCTTATTCCATGAATCCATGATATCATCGATATCAACAGCCATTTCAGAACCTTCGACGGCGCCTTTTTCCGAGTTGACAAACAACATCTCCTCTTCTATCTTATTACATACTCGTTTTAATCCCCGCATCAATGCCCCGCTTGCTACGGCAGACAAATCAGCACCACTCAGCGTGGCAGGGAATGAATCCATGGCTCTATCAAGTACTGTAGCTGCATCACACCCTTCCTCAAACCTGAATTTACGGGTTTGAGCCAAGAGAATTTTCAGACAATGTTCTCTAGTTTTGGCAGGGCCTAGATAAAGCAGCCTATCCAATCTTCCTGGTCGGAGAAGAGAAGGATCTAATAGATCTGGACGGTTGGTTGCGGCAATCACAACGACATGGGCAGAAGGAGGAGATTTCCCTTTTTTATTAAGGCCGGCACCATCTAATTCACCAAGCAACGTTGCAACGACGCGGTCCATAACGCCGTCTCCGTGACCAGTCTCTCCTCTTCTAGGGGCAAGGGAATCGAATTCATCGAAAAATAAGACCGATGCTCCACTGTACCCACCATTACCTTCTGCATCCATCCTCCCTTTGAAAGGTAATGATTGAGGATTCACTGCAGCCGAACGTGCCGCATCAAATACAGCACGAATATTAGCCTCGCTCTCGCCAACGTAAGAACCAAGTAGCTCTGGCCCTTTGACAGAGAGAAAGGGTAAGCCACATTCTCGCGCAATCGCCTTAGCAACCAGAGTTTTCCCCGTACCCGGAGGACCAAACAACAGTATACCTGATCTTCGACTTCCCTCGAACAGTAGGGGATATTTCAATGGCAGCTCGACGGCATCCATGATTTCTTTCCTTATTGCTTCTAATCCTCCAATATCCTCCCATCTGACATTCGGTAGAGACGAGGATGATAGTGGAAGCGTGCTTGAGCCTCCTCCCTTCCCAGAAGACTGCATGAATGATCGCACGGTTTCAAGATCGGGAAGTAAAGATTGTATTAGGTCGACGGGTGAAGGTGGCTTGCACTGTTGACCGTCTGCGGTTGTGGTGTGATCATCGATCATCACATTTTTCATCACTTCCTCTTCCCAACGATGAGCAAATTTTTGTCTCAAAAAGCCAATATCTCTTGCGGACATCCCGATCAAATAAGAAGACAGTGAATCAAATGTGCCATCGGCGTCGTTATCCCAAAGTATACGTGCATAGTTGGCGTCGGGGGGTGATATTGCGATGCTGGGTTGTAATAGAGACGATGCCAATGGACCTGAAGGGAGAGGAGTCGAGGTAGAGAGTATAATTATGACCCGCGGTGTTGTCAGGTGAGACAAAAACGCGTCGCAAGCTATGCGGCCGCTTCTCCCTACAGCGGCACCCCCTCCAGGAGCGACTGTAATATTCCTCGAATCGCTTCGAATGATAACGTGTGAGGGGCTACTACAAACTACACTAATGGCCTCCAACATCCTCCGTTCTTCTTCCGCCCTCGCGTCGGGGTCTGCCGAATGGCCCTCCGTTGTGGACAACTCTCGATCGATTCCCGCCACGTGCAGTACACATGGCGACGACCAACGTGCGACGTCCAACGCTGCAGATAGACCCCTGAGCTTATCTGGCAGCGCTCCGGTGAAGGGCGGTGATGTGAGGGAACCGCTGGACGCCGTCGGTCTTTGGTGGTAGGTGTTAAACAGGTTATAGTGAGCCCAGAATGCAGCAAGGCCGTCCACGTGGAATGAGCGCATTCCCACTGTGCTTGTGATCGAGTTACGGAGTTTGTATTTGAATGCATCAGCTGAATAGAAACCATAAGCAGTAAAGAAGTAATAAGACACATGAAATAACTTACTGACATCGCATGCCTCGTCTACGCATGCTCGGATATTATTCTCCTCCTTTCCAACGACGTGGATGATACGAGGATGCGTACCGTCGTGACAAACGATGCGTTGCTTTGCGATGAAATACGAAGAATGGGCCGGTATCGCTCCCTGCAAATACAGCGCATCCACCACGTCGTTCGCGGAAGGGTGACGACGGCTCGGTTTCGTCGTTGCGTCGGTCCTCCCAACATCGACGAGCTCTTCATCGACCGACCGGAGGAAGGAAATCGTCAACGACGGACGGGGCAGCCGCAAAGTATACCCGCGCATCGTCGGAATAACACCCCTCAACTGCGGGTGTAAAATCATCGCATCATCGTTCGAATCCTCGCCGTCCATCGTTGATGCTTGAGGGACGAGGACCAAACAAGTCGACGGCAATATTATGCACGCCACACCCCCCCTGGAATATCTGGCGGTCGGCCATTCGCCGAACACCATCGCATCGCCGTCGTCCTTGTTGTCCTCCATATTCGCATATTGCACATCAATAACCTGGTAGAATCGTACGTCCCGTATCGCTGCATCCCCCCCCGCCATCTCCTAGTTGTCATCGCCATCATCGTCATCGTCGTCACGATCGAAGGACGAAACCGCGAAGACGGATCCGAGCGCGAGCAGCCTCTGCCTGGGTTTGAACCGAGGCGTCTCGCCATCACGACTTCACGTTTCGGAATCGTCGTCGTCAGGCGGAGGAAGAAATTTTTCCCCCTCCTCCCCCCCCTCCTCCTCCTTCGCGTGGCCGCATTCGCCGAATGACAATGACGGCAGCGGGGGAGGACGACCAATTTCCCTCAATGAGGCGCACGACGCGACGAGTATCTCGCCACGAGATAGGGGACGCAGGTGCGCGATGTTAATTGACGAACAACGATGACGGTCGTCGTAGTCGTCGTCGTCATCGTCGGGGAGGGGATGCACGCCCAGCGTCGCTGCAAGGCAGGGGGGGACGTGCAATTCGGTCGGCATGGCGGCGCCCGGGGGTTCGTCCTCGTCGTTGTCGTCGTCGCGAACGACGGGGAGACGCCTCAGGATGACGGGGACCCACAACGGCGCGCCGCCACGACCGCCTCCGCATTCGTCGTCGCGTGCCGCGCAAAAGAGCCGACATGCCACGCCGCCATCCACCACATCGTTCGCGGATGGGTGACAACGGCTCGGTTTCGTTGTTGCGTCGGTCCTCCCATCATCGACGAGCTCTTCATCGAAAGCATTATAGTATTGTTGCGCTGTTCTTGGAAAAAAATCGCGGCAACACAATAAAAAAACACAACAAAAAACACAACCAATGGTCACCAATTCGAAGGCCATGTTGTTCGGGTTCATGTTATCAAGGACCCCAAGCATGCGGGATCGCTCCTTTATACCCTTGGGCGTTGATGTAGCCGGAGTTTTGTCGGCCATGGCGTAGCGGATTTGGAGCACTCAGTGGTCCTTATGGCAAACATATCCCTCATCCCCAAAATCGTTGCGACACAACAGCCAAAGTTGTGATGGTATTTGTGCCGCTTTGCGACACAATCGCAGACGGCGCTATCGCTGGAGTAAACCTCCACAATACGCGTGCACAGACCATTGTAACGGTCCACACGGAAGGAAAGATGCTTGGGTAAGTACCCAACCTTGCAAGTACGGAGTCCCTCCCCGAGGTAATACACCTTGAGGATGTCCTCCTCCTTGCCATCCCGCCACGCTAACCTCGTTTTCTGGAACCACACATAGCTCCCAACGCGGAGCAACGCCGTACCGCAACAAGTGTGGTCGCCACACAAGTGGCCTCGCTGGGACTCAGTTGTCCCCACAACCTCAACATGCGACCCGATCAAATTTGGGTCCATCGGAAACCCACGAGACTCCACCCAGAACGGAGTCAACACAACGTTTCTTCTCTAAAAACAGCTCCGATGCACAACCCTGAGTGGCAGTCCGCTTGGCGCCACCAGAAACCTTCCCTTTCACGCGTTCCCCCTTTCCCCCGCTGTCTAGAACCACTGCCTTGACTCCTCTCATCTTCCTACTCCCCACAATAACGTCCCCCACCTCCCCGGTGTCCTCATCCCCCGCCGCCACTTTCCCCACCGCTGCTTCCCCACTGCATCCGCCCCCCTCCGCCCCCTCTGCCACGTAACAAAAATCACCGCGCAAAAGCGGAAGGTGCGGAGGATGCCACTCGTTACACATGGGGCAGGGGCCTTTCCCATGGACATTGCTATCCATGGGGTAGGTGCACTTTCCGCACTTAAACAGCATCGCGGTGATCACACGGCTCTCTGAAATGGTGCACTTAGATATGGATTTTTCTTACATCTGACTAAATATAGGAGTATCACATACCGTTGGAAAGCTCTTAGTCAAGCAGATATGAATATGCTCTTCAAATGGCCGACTTGAGTAGGAATAAGCCAGAAATGAGAAGTGGGGATGTGTGTATGATCCGCCTTTCTCATGATTCTCTTACACTGTTTTTATCTTAGTCCGCGTGTTATATGGTAACTACTAAAGATAAAAGCTTATTCTGTGGCTCAGCATAGATTCAAAAAGAGAAAAGAGAGGTAAAAAGAGTATGGGTGGGTACACTTTTTAGTACCCAAACCCGTTGGTATATCATAGATGTCACTCACTTAGTTTGGCCGCTAGATAAAGTTTTGGTATGAATATACCTTTGGGTTTAGGTACTCGAAAGTATACCCTAGTAATGCCTAACTGCATAGAACTGGCACCTTGATGATTCTGGGGGCCTTTTATTGGTGGGAAGTGACTGGTGTGACCGCCCCTCACCAACACAAATTTGTCTTGGTGATGGCAAGCAACAAATAAAGTAACACAGGTCATCAATGCTGCCCGTGGCCACCTTACACTGCCACCGATAAAGTCGCCACGCCGCCTCCCCCTCCATTTCCAATGCCCCCCCCCCCTCCTCCTCCTCCTCCCGCTGCCACCGCTGTTGCTGCCACTGCCACCGCTGTTGCCGCCACTGCCACCATCTCTTTACGCCGTGACGAGAGGGGCTAAGACAGAGGCGGCAATCCGCCACAGCCTACTGCCTCCACCTCCACCTCCTAACAACACAAACACCTTAGTCACCGGTCGGGGGAGTGTTGGTGAGGTTGGTGGCATTGCGTGGACTTGCCTCTTGTGCCAACATACTGGTGGGGGGTCCTCATCAGCGGCATGACACATGCCGGTAGGTAGCAAATGGGTGGGATGGCAGCGGGAGGGGGGCATGGCAAATAATGTGACCACTGGGAGCGTCGTCATCGTTTGTCCCCGCTTTGTCAATGATGACGTAGTTGCATCCTACTAAGGGGCAGCGTGGGGGGGAGGAGGGATTGCAAATGCAGGGAGGGGGGTGACCGCACAGGCACAGGTTGGGGATGGGGAAGGGAGTAGACAACGTGGTCGATGTTCCTTTTTTCACCTCGTCATTGTCTCCATTGTCTTTGGATCCAATGCTGATGTCACACGATGACCACTGTGGATGGCGGATTGCGATTGCGCCATTGTTGCTGTTTGATGTTCTGTTGGTGGGGGGAGGTGGGGGAGGGACGTTGTTGTTGTCGCCGTTGTAGAGCTGCGTAATAGACGATGTGGGTGAGAGAAGAAGGCAGGGGGATGACAACAACAATGATGAGAGAGGGGAGAGGAGATCATGCAGTTGTCACCGTTGTAGGAGAGGAGGCAGTAGAGAAGGAGGGAGGCCACAGCTGCGAATGTATCATGGCAGTGACACAGGACAAAAGGGGGTGTCGGACAACACAAGGCACTTAGCCTGCAATGCTCCCACCCTTTTGATAGTTTAAAGGTTAGATAATATAACTTCATTGTTTATTTTGCATTAAAATAATAATTATTACATCTATTAAGAGCAAAAATAGCATCTTTCCAATGTGTGAGCCAATCACTTTTGGATCATATTCCATTTTGGGGTATGGAGAGCATTGTATCTAATTCCAGAGGTTTTTGCATTCGGGAAAGCCACGTAGGAATTTGTTGAATCATCTCCGTATGGATTCTGGTATGGGGTCACAAAACTACATGTGTAGTCCATGTGATTGGGTACACAAAAGTGTACCCAAAGCCTGAAGATTATACCATACCATACACTCTAAGTAGTAGTTGCGTGCATATGAACGTACACTGCATGTTTGACCTCAATCGACCACCCCTAAATTGAGGCAGCTTATCTCTTATCTAAGGTTCTGGAGAGGAGGGCAACAACCTTACTTTTTGATCCTATCCCACACAGTTCACTCAATGAACTGTGGGCAGAATCAAAAGCGGAGTCAATTGCATGGGAGGAAGTTGAGATGTAAGCTCACTCAATTGGGAGGTGGAGTGAATGAGATAGCTGGGCTTATTTTTACTTAGTAAATTTAAAATCTATGTAAGAAATCTGCTTAAAGTATTACCCCTTGCACGCAAGTGGGACCCCCCCCCCCCACCTTTTTTTTGTTTGCCATCTCTGCCCCGGCACAAAAGAGAGGGATTGGATTCCGTTGCCGCCCGACCACCCTATCGGCCATATCTCGGGCTGCGGATGGAGTTGGACAACGATTGAACATTCCATCCCATCTCACATTGCTGCGCGCCTCCAGCAGTTATTTGATATCAGCACTGCAACGCTCGCCCGGGGAGCTAGGGTCCGTCTCCAAGGGGCAAATTTGGGTCAAATTTGAGGCAAATTTCAGGGCCACTCTGGCATTGGGCGTAATACCTCGCCCCCATTGACCCTCAGCACACTGATCGTGCCATAACTGTTAGGTATCATGGAGAGCAATCGGGACGGGCAGGACCGGCTCTCATTTGCTTGGTGGAATGGTGTATCCATGAACAAAGGGGGGGATATTATTACCGTGGTAGGTGGTATGGGGTGGAGAGGAAGCTTGCTGTCGGAGATTGCTACGAGTACAAAAAGCAGCTTTGCAGGGGGCGACCAAATCTGATGGAGATTGCACATGAGCATAAAGTGTCAAAAAAAGTTTGCCCGCAAGATAGAGGGTTAATGGGAATTTGGTCCTAGTGGTTGATGCAATAGACATCAAGACAAACATTTGATGCCATAAAAAAAAGGAAATAGGTATGGTGCAAGCCAATGTGGGACAAAACTGTCAATTTGTGACATTTCAAGAGTTTTTTATGGTGACCAATTTTGTTTTTGTGATGCTACTTTTAGATTTCATTAATCCGCTAGTTTAGCAGACCCATTTAAGTATCACATCTAATTACTTAGGTCTTCCCATCAGTTTAATATGTCATAGCACCCCTCTTGTTATTAGGGGCCTTGACGACACCCGTGCCCCCTTTTCAGCAGATTGATGATGAAAAACTCAGAAAGAAATGGCTTTTGCATTACCGATTGATACTATCGGCCACAATACTCGCCCAGTGGCAGCAACCAGTGGCTTCTGGTGTAGCCATGGACCCCCTCCATCGGGCGATGCACAGAAACAACTGTCACCGTCACAAAGACGGTGAACCCAACAATCAGCCAAAAAATCAGAAATATCATCCCCTCTGTGTGATGACAGGGGAGATGCATGAGGAAGGCCATGGCAGCGGCAGCAGCAGCAGCAGCCAATGGAGCATGAGGAATTGAATTGAGAGAGCCATTCTTACTAGCTTGCCAAGCATCAGAGAGCACAGATACTAATTCCCACAACCACAAAAATCTCTGTGAAAAATATCATATTTTAAGTAAAAGAGGATCTAGATAAGTCTCCTCTTTAGATGTATTGCCAAGACTATAAGTTACCATACAAGCAGAAAAATTCTTTGAGGTCCATCATGCTTCTATGCCCTCACATCATCAGAGATGAGGCAATGGAGTTGCAAGCTCCATGATCAACATCTTCCTCCCTCTTGTTGTGCCCTGACCTGCGCCCCAACTCCTTCCCTCTCAAATTGCATGAATGACTGATTGTTGTGTTATTAATTATTACCCCATTTGTGCTATCTACTACCACCTCCATTGCACTTAATTAAGCAATACACAGTCCTCACAATGATATGGTGAAAGCATCCATGTAAATATGTTGTTGGCAAAAAGTTCTAAGAAAAACTGAAAACGCCCGCTTATTTTGGCATGCAAACAAAGAATTTTGAGAACTGGCTATCTAGTAATAGAGAGAGATAAAAGCCTATGCTGAAGGCTTAGCGAGAAAACATTTTTGGTAAAATCTTTTAGATCCCTCTAGAATGTACTATCTAAAGATATAAATAATTTAAAGTGTGTCGTCGTCGTCGTCGTCGTCGTCGTCGTCGT